>JAOBAY020069980.1:0-11853 GCA_025331085.2 Zoanthus sociatus | reverse complement strand
GTAGGTATGTATGCATGCTATGTATGTATGTATGTATGTATGTATGTATGTATGTATGTATGTATGTATGTGGGACATTTATACAGACGACTTGGTAGAAACTTTGGGGCACCGCTGCACGACCCAAAGACTCCCAAGATTGCTCTTCATTGTGTTTAAGGTGTATCAATGAGGGATATGGGTTTAGGGTTTAGGGTTTAGGGTTTAGGGGTAGTAGAACATCCAGGCGAGGAGCATGTCCACGCGAACTTTCAGAACGGTGCCACCTGAGGGATTTCGGGCTCTCGGTTCGAAGCTACAAATGTGGTTGGGTTCAAGGCTGAGATTTCAGGGAGCAGGTAGCCATGCAACCGAGCCCGACTCTTCGCTACGGCTCGGATTAGAGTGGCCCCTGAACACAACATGTCTGCGACCGGCAGTGGGATAAGCCACATATCAGAACTGCACGAGACAGTCTCAGTACGTGTTTGGGCTTGCAGCCTCAAGGTTCTTCGGGAGTGTGGTGGCAAGCTGCTACGAGGTCAGGCTTGATGGTCGCCTGCTTTTACACGCCACGGGGCATGCAATAGAAATACAACTCGGCGAAACTCGACATAACCTCAGACTCTAACCGTGCAAGCCGACGTTCCTACTGTAACTGCATGGTACAGCATGTGTTGTATTCGATACTGAATCATGTAATATATGTTGTTGCATGCTTTGTACTAAATTAAGCTATATATTATAGTATATATTATAGTAATATTTGTAGTAATTATAGTATATATATATACTAGTTACTTACATGTAGTAGAATCAGTATCAGTAATGGCACTGCTAGTAGAAATACGTTTTCTTGTTCCATAAAGAGCATTTAACATTTATGTGGCTTAAAATTTGCTAAATAAACTTTTGCCCTTGTAACTTGTAGTTAATAACCGAAAGCGTTTTGTGATTTAGGTGATAGATCCAAGCCACAACCTTAAAAAAAGAATGAAAGCAGGGATAAGAAAGGTTCAGGAAGAAGTGGCAAGACCCAAGAGATACCCAGTCCCATCTGTTGTCCCATGCTCACTTTACTCAAATGACATGAAAAAAGGAAGGTATGTATGACACAGAAACAATTCTCAAACTTTCTGTTAGTGTTTTAATTTGTTAAGATGTATGAGCAGAGTGATGCTTCAAAATTAGTTGTAAAACCCTTGTCTTCTTGGATAAAAAGGTTATGATAATAATAATAATGATAATAATAATAATTATAATAATTATAGTGAACCCAGTTTAGTTTTGTAATTGTTCTACAGTTTTTTGATATCTTAATATATCATGTGAACTGCTATAATTATAATAATAAAAATATAAAATGCATTTATATGAGTTTTGGTCTAAATCAGATGCAGATAAATATTTATTGTTAAATTGTGGGCCTGAAAAAATTGGTGTTCATTGTGATTTGCCGAAATGGTATGGTAGAAATATCTGAAACGCTCACACTTTCAACTTTGTTATAGATTGAAAAACACTGGTAGGCCAATGATTGCTTCTGGACCCACAATCCAAAAATGCAAGGGAATTATGGGAGGCTGTAAGTTGTTTGATAATTAAAACTATTTGAAGACTTTGCAACCCACTCTTTGCCAAGTGCAGAACAACTTACCTGAATAGAAATTACTATATAGTGTACTTCTTTTAGAATCCTACTTTCTATTCGTCTCTCCTCTCAGGGCCTGACCTCTTCTCTCTTCTTGTCTTGAATATTCTCTTCACTTCCCTTTTCTTAGAACTTGTTTCTTTCATTTAATATTTCTTCTCATCTCTCCTATCCTCTTCAGTTTTTTCTTCCCGTTTTGATTTCAGCAATTTGTAAAGTAGTACGTTTTATATATTGTGTTTGATTTTTTCTCACAGCCTCAAGAACTGTGTCATGCGACCAATTTCATAGTAAAAACTATAAACAAGATATGTACTACCAAGCTGAATCTCCTGTCTCCAGTATACAGGTGAACCTCACAGATGAGCTGAGAAGATCGGAAAGTGCAGCTGAATCTCCTGTCTCCAGTATACAGATGAACCTCACAGATGAGCTGAGAAGATCGGAAAGTTCAGCTGAATCTCCTGTCTCCAGTATACAGGTGAACCTCTCAGATGAGCTGAGAAGATCGGAAAGCGCAGCTGAATCTCCTGTCTCCAGTATACAGGTGAACCTCACAGATGAGCTGAGAAGATCGGAAAGCGCAGCTGAATCTCCTGTGTCTAGTATACAGATGAACCTCTCAAATGAGCTGAGGAGACCTGAATGTTCTATTCACCTTAACTCTTGCGTATCGTTTGAGTCATCACATGAAGGTTGTAATGAAGATGAAGGTAGCACCAGCTATACGGAACACATTTATCGTCAAACATACGAAGATGGAGGTGATCAGACACGTGGGCAGGTGAACAATAATTGTGACGAGTATCAAGACGAATGTGCGATTGAAATACCTTATAAGTCAGATGGATTTGAAGACGCTGATGTTGATGATGTTGTGATATCTGCCTGTCAGAGTGCTAGTTCTAGTGATGTTAATGATTTCTTAAAGAGAGAAAAAGCTTCTTTCACTGGTGGCTGCAAACCAGATAACTTTAATGGAAATTATAATAACAAAAGGGAGAGAGGTAGCGACAGTGATGGCGAATCAGCTAACTATGTCAAACCAGCTGGTGTTGTTACTGTAAGTTTCGCCTATAGAAGTTTACATCAGGAAAATAAGACTACAGGGCAGGAAAAGGAAACGGATAAATCATCTGCCAAAAGTTGTTGTAACCATGAAGATTGTAGTTTTGATTTCCACATTAATGACTCGGAGAAACATAATAGTTTGAAAAGAAGAACTTTCTGTGAAAATGATGACGAGTTGCCAGATGTTGATCGTATACCCTCAAGTAAGATATGGGAAGCTCTTGACAGTCTGAACTTGAGTATGACAGAATCTGCTCTTCAGTCAGCGAAAAAACCATTAGAATATAGTAGTGCACAATCTGACAGAGTTATTAAAAGTAGTTCAATATCAAACTCATCGAATAGTCATCATAAGAACGTATGGTCGAGCACCGGAATAAAGAAAGAACAAAATAAAAAAGCAGTTAGGTTTCCCCAAGGAAAATCAGAAAGCCCAGATACCTTTTCAAGGGTTGCAAATGACAAACTCAAGGGTGAAAAAGAGATACCTTGTAAACTGGAAAGAGTTGACTCTGGAATCTCGCTTTCAGGTGAGTTTACGCATTACATTGAGAATGCAGTTATTTTTTCTACATAAGCACATCTTATAAACTAATGGCGATTCTAAGACGGTGATTCCACATTATATTACCGGCTAGTTAGGAGAAAATATATTCCATATTGAAGGAGTTGCGTAGCCACTGAGCCAATATGAGAAATATATTTTCTCCCATAATTTTGGTTCACGATTTTTTCAATTTTTTTCACGCGCGTTAATTCTGAGCTGGTTATTCTACATTATACCAGGTCTCTCTCCCTGACCAAAATGTTAACTGTATGACGATACTTATACTTATAAGCAACAATCTCGAAAAAACGGTCCCCATAAAGTGTGAAAAGGAACAATCATGATGATTGTCATGGTGATGATCCTGGTGTTGATGGTGATGGTGATCTTGGTGATGATATGGTGATGGTGATGATCTTGGTGATGATATGGTGATGGTGATGATCTTGGTGATGATATGGTGATGGTGATGATCTTGGTGATGTTTGTTATGGTGATGATCTTGATGATGATCGTTATGGTGATGATCTGGGTGATGATTGTTATGGTGATGATCTTGGTGTTGATGGTGATGGTGTTCTTGGTGATGATATGGTGATGGTGATGATCTTGGTGATGTTTGTTATGGTGATGTTTGTTATGGTGATGATCTTGGTGATGATCGTTATGGTGATGATCTTGGTGATGATCGTTATGGTGATGATCTTGGTGTTGATGGTGATGACAATGACGATGATCTTGGTGTTGATGGTAATGACGATAATCGTGGTGATGATGGTAATGGCGATGATCTTATCTTGGTGATAATAATGCTTTTAGGGATGATGAAGATGGTCTTGGTGATGATGATGATCTTGTTATTGTTGACGATCTTGTTATTGATGATGATCTTGTTACTGATGATGATCTTGTTGATGATGACCTTGTTACTGATGATGATCTTGTTACTGATGATGATCTTGTTACTGATGATGATCTTGTTCCTAATGATGATCTTGTTCATGATGATCTTGTTACTGATGATGATCTTGTTGTTCATGATGATCTTGTTACTGATGATGATCTTGTTACTAATGATAATTTTGTTGATGATGATCTTGTTACTAATGATGATCTTGTTGATGATCTTGTTACTGATGATGATCTTGTTGTTGATGATGATCTTGTTGTTGATGATGAACTTGTTACTGATGATGATCTTGTTGATGATGATCTTGTTACTGATGATGATCTTGTTGATGATGATCTTGTTACTAATGATGATCTTGTTGATGATGATCTTGTTACTGATGATGATCTTGTTGATGATGATCGTGTTACTAATAATGATCTTGTTGATGATGATCTTGTTGTTCATGATGATCTTGTTACTGATGATGATCTTGTTGTTGATGATGATCTTGTTACTGATGATGATCTTGTTGTTGATGATGATCTTGTTACTGATGATGATCTTGATGATAATCTTGTTACTGGTGATTTTGGTGATGTTGATCTTGTTACTGATCATGATCTTGTTGTTCATGATGATCTTGTTACTGATGATCTTGGTGATGTTGATCTTGGTGAGAGAGTTGATATAAAGAGCGTTGTTGCTTTTTTGTAATACTGACAATATGCATCCGTAAGGACCACAGGCTTCCCAAACTTAAAATTTTACTTTTTTATGCGTCTGCGACTTGTTTCTAAAGTTTTGGTACACGTTAGAGGTAGATAAAGTTTATTTCAAACTAGGTAGTAATTTACACGTTTTTAGAGAGACAAGAAATTTTCCATACATTCTTTTATACGGAAGCTGTTACTTATGTAGTATCTAACACATTATCGTCTGTACCAAGATTTCAGCAGCAAGTATGTACACGCATAAAAAAGTAGAATTTTAAGTTAAGGACCAGATTTAAATGCTTAACATCACATTAATTATTCTAACTCATATTTCTATAGTATAGTTTTCTTTAGTTTTTAATAATGCATTTTAATATTTTGATTTTGGTATATCTATAGTATTATATAGAATGTAAGTTTTAAACAATATAAAAAGTCTGCAACTCAGCCTACTGGCTGCAATGTATGTTGTTAATAAATACCATGTTTTATCTAATAATGAAACGGATACCCAAACCTGGATGATATACTTTCCAGGATTGAGTGGCAGGATGTCCAGTCAAGATGAAACTAGCACATTGGGAATGTTCTTTGATGGATCAAACGCCGAGACATTTTGCAGAAATACACTCGAGTTTGACCTTGGTTACGCAGAACATGAGCCAAGTGTTTCCTATCCTGAGGTGAGCTAATAATGCCTGAGTAATGATTGTGTTTTAAAACCTTAAAGCGCGACGCAGTTTTGTGGAAATGACAGGTTGTTGTGGGATTAAGTGATTAGATATTTTTCACGTGTGCTGCAAGAGGTTGTAAAATTTCCATTGTTCTTTATAATTTTTGTTTTGCGTGGCTATTGTCATTGCGACAACTTGATAATATGGCTGAGCTGGGGTAGAAATAAGGGCGAGTAGAACTGCTTGTTGCAACATGTCACTTTTGTTTTGTTTTCTTTTGATAGCAAAAATTTCAAGAGGTGTATTGAAGGAAAAAAAGTTGGTGGAACTATTGACGAAATATCCTCAGTTTATCCATAGAAGAGAATTTGCTAGATTGAAAATATAGAAAAACTTTTGAAAGCGAACGGAAAGATATTTCTAAGTAGACTTACTTTATTTATAAAAAATTGTCATGGAAACGTAAGGGTGTAATCGTTTTGTAAATGGAATGATAAAGTCAAGTATAGATAGCACTTGTAAGCGTGTTAGTAACTAACTTGAAGCCACGAATAAAGCAATAATTGAACCTATTGAAAATGAATTTAGAATTATAATTTTTCAATTTCATTAATCCTTGCCCTAAACCAACAGGACTGTGTCCAGAAAATGATTTTTATCGCATTGGGAATATTGACCTGTGTCATCCTCCATTTGCAATTTTCGGGGCTTTTTTCCATAATGGTAGCTGATAAGAGACTGGTATTTAGTTGGATATTTCCGCTAATATATATTTTTTTATTTATGGGCTCGCCCCCTAAAGCTGGCTAGGATATGAGGTCATCCTAAACTGAATGGCATAGCTGCTTTGGCTAGTTTTTTTTATAAGCAGCCATTTCAGCCTTTTTAGGTATAGCTGTTAAAGGTTCCCATAAAGAAGATGGTAATTAATGAAAAAAGTGCGATGCTTGTTGGGATGTAGCTTAAATGGTAAATATTAAGTATAGTTAGCCATACGTGTTAGTGGCTAACTTAACGACACTAAAACGAGGACTCGTTACAGCCTTGTTCGGTTGTTTAACCTCGATTCGAAATTGCTGCATATGGTATGTACACGTGATACGATGTGTATAATGTCACAAGATCGCTTCTTACATTATATTTACTGCGTTGTTTTAACCTCGGGTTGTATAAATAACGTTTTAAGTCAATATCCTGTTTATTTCTTAGATGAGCACAAAATATGAAAGAGCATTGGAAAGGTAAGTCTAAGAAGTGAAGAATTTCATTGATTTATAATTAGTAAATAAACCGGCTGATAAATGAAGAGTTGGCCGAGAAGTGAAGCTTCTAAGATACCACTAAGGCCTTATTATTTCGGCTTAATTTGAGTAGCTACAGTACATGTGAAAATTTCAGTTTCTACTCACACAAATGCGTTGTTCCTCGTTACAACTTTAAAACTCTGGAAATAATTTCACTATGTTTTCGAACTGAAGAAACTCAGGAACTGCTTAAGAAAAGAAAGTTTTTTTAGATCTATATGTTGCCTTTACGAATATTAATACAAATCATGTTATTACCTATAAAATCACTCTATTACTAATGTAAATCACGTTATTACCAGTAAAAATCATGCTATTACCAATATAAATCACGCTATTACCAATACAAATCATGGTATTACCAATACAAATCACGCTATTATGAATACAAATCACGCTATTACTAATTCAAATCAAGTTATTCCCAATAGAAGTCACACTATTCCCAATACAAACATGCTTTTACCAGTACAAATCATGCTCTTACCAATACAAATTACGCTATTACCAATACAAATCACGCTCTTTCCACAATACAAATCACGCTCTTTCCACAATACAAATCACGCTATTTCCACAATACAAATCACTTTATTACCAGTACAAATCACTCTATTACTAGTTCAAATTATTACCAATACTGTTATACAAATCATAATACGATGTATTATGAAAAGCTATCACAGCAATATTATTTTATTTAATGAACTTGCTTAGAGACTTTGTTTATTAGTATTCCGTTATTCATCCTGTGTTTCAAATGTTTCTCAGATCGTGTTGACATTTTTATAGAATTCCATATTCAATTAAACATTCCCATAATTTACCTTTTTACAACTGACATTAATTTAATGACTTTTCTTTTGGACCAAGGAACAAAAACTCCTTAAATTTACAAGTGGTTGCGACAGCAAAACCAATAATGGAAATTAGGTAAGTTTCCACATTATTCTTAACGGTTTTATTGAGACAGTTGTTAACACTAATATTGTAGGGTTAACATCCTAAGTAAAGACTGCTCTATGTAACCTAGAGGCTCAGAAGATGGGAAGAAAACATATGATAATAGTGATGATGATGATGGGGATAATGGTGATAGTGGTGGTGGTGGTTATAGTGGCAGTGGTGATGATGGTGGTGATGATGCTGCTGCTGCGAATGACGATAATGACGAAGACGATGATGGTGATTGATAATTAATGATGATAATGATGGCGATGATGATCGCAATGATTGTCTTAGTGGTGGTGGTGATGATACTGCTTCTGCGAATGACGATGATGACGAAGAGGATGATTGTGGTAGTGTTGGTGGTGATGATGATGATGGTGGTGATGGTGCTGCTGCTGCTGCAGATAATGACGATGACAAGACGATGATGGTGATTGGTGATAGTGTTGGCATTAATGATTGTAGTTATTTTTTGTTGGAATGGCCTTGCCTTTTCCACTAATAAAATAAGAAAGATATGACGTAACAGAATGAATAACTAAGTAAACGAACCGTAAAAGACTTTTATTTTCAAATGCTGCAGGCCAGATCACACTAATAGGTCGCCCTTGGACCCTGGTCCGCCACCTTTGTTTTTCACAATCAACGCCCGGCCACCAGCAGGTTTCTTATACTATTTTGCTTATGGAATGGATATGAACCACAACAGGTAATAGTCATTAAGAAATACTGCGTGCACAATCAATCACTATTTCAAACACATTCGCAATCCTATTAATAATCACAGTCATAGATAATAATGCATTCATGAACATTTTCATATATCAACAATTGTGTGAGACGAATCTGTGTGAAAAATAGCTAGACCCAAATCTGATGTTCTTTTTTGTTTTAATTTTGTTTTTATCAGAATGTCGATATATTTACGAAGAGAAGTCCGACACCGTTTGTGGGGTGTCTTGTATGGCTTTCAACTGATTTTTAATAAGATAGGTAGGTGGCCTGCTACTATTAATAAGAGTTCGTCTTTTTTCTGTTTTTCCATGAATACAGTAAGTATTTCATTTTTGCCCTTGCTACAGGAACCTCGCGAGAGGCAGGTGGTTTTCCAAACATAAAGGTTAATGCTGAACATTCGGTCGAAGGCTACCTGTATACAATAACTGAAACTGAACTGAGTATGCTCGACAATTGCATGGGTTTTCCTAGGGTAAGACGATTTCTTCTGGCTATCGTGTCCGTGTTTTTCTCCTTTTAATGGTCGTATTTCTTCTTTATCATCGTCTTCTTTTTCTTTTTCATTTCTTTCTTCTTCCTCTTCTTCTTCTTCTTCTTCTTCTTAATTTTTTTTCTTAATTTTTTTTCTTCTTAATTCTTTTTCTTTTAAAATTCTTCTTCGTCTTCTTCATCTTCATCTTCTTCTTCATCATCATAATTTCTTCTTGATCATCATAATCTTTTCTTCTTCTTCTTCTTCTTCTTCTTCTTCTTTTTCTTCTTCTTCATCTTCATCATCTTCTTCTTCATCATCATCTTCTTCTTCTTCTTGTTCATCTTCTTCTTGTTCATCTTCTTCTTCTTCATCTTCTTCTTCTTCATCTTCTTCTTCATCTTCTTCATTATCATCTTCTTCTTCATCTTCTTCTTCATCATCATCATCTTCTTCATCTTCATCTTCTTCATCTTCTTCATTATCATCATCTTCTTCTTCTTCGTCTTTAGTCGAAAAAGTTCGTGTAATGTTTTTAACCCAATTTTTTTTATCTACTATGCATTAAATTTTATATCAACTATGAGTATTAACTTTTGATACACTAGCTACTAAAAGAGATTTACATGTTAATTATCAAGATTTTTATTCCAGCATTACACTCGTGTTGTGTTGCCCATATGGACATTAAACTGCCCCAAGCCTTCCGCACACGGAGTAGCACAGTACTGTGTCCCCGCATTGGTCTATGTAGCTCAAGATGAATGGGTAACATCAGGTAAATTAGTTTTCCGTTAAAGTATCTGAATGACTACATGATGAGTGCTGTTATTGTAAAGACGCTGAATTTTAAGACAAGAGATATTTCAACTTCTTATTTATCGTTGAAAAGATAATCGTAAATCTGAATGACAGTTGCTATCAGTCACCGGTCACTGTTTATTTTATTTGCAAGACATTGTTAATCAGCCGTTGTCCTTCAGACCTTTTAATGTAGTTATTGTCTTTTAATAAGAAAAAATTAAACGCACATAACTTATTGCAACGTTTGACGTCATCCGAAGTCATTATGAAAGAATCTGTGTATATACAATACGGTTCTATAAACAATAAATATTCAATGAGTAAGAATTCCAAGTGTTACCAGAGTGTGACAACATGTGAAGTATTCAAATGTCCAAGAGGATGAGAAGAAAAGCAAGTACCAGCAGCGGATGATAGATGTAGAAATGGGCTCTTATACACCTTTAGTGTTTAGAACCAATGGCGGAATGGAAAGTGAGTGTCAGCGTTTCCTGAAGCAGCTTGCAGATAAGATAGCTCAGAAAAACCCCGAGCCGTATAAAACCGTTATCAGATGGCTCAGGGCAAAAATTTCCTTTGAACTTTTAAGATCGGTTCACGCATGCGTGAGAGGTTCGCGAACGCCGTTTCACAGCAAGATAGAGCATTCTTTAGACTGTGAAATATACGTAGCTAACGCAGACATTAAAAGTACTTGGGCTATGTTTTTACTGTTAGGAAGTACTTGACACTTGTTTGCCATCATTAAAATAGTTATATGCTTAATTTCAATTTTTTCTTATACAATATCAATTTTTTTTTAATTTTTATGGACTTTTGAATTTTTGATATCTATCATTTGTAATTTTTGTAAGTAGTATTTTTAAGTATGAGTAAAAGTTTTTGGTGAATAAAACAGTTTATGTAAACCACAAGGAATTTTCAGTATACCATGTGTTTCGACAGACAATATTTATAACAGTACAATAGAGTAAGTATTTTCGGTGGACAAATTAGTTGACTACAAAGATAGCTGGTAAAAAACAAATTATGGAAAAAGTTCGCAACTGTATTATTGTTAATAATAAAACTGTTTACATGTGTATATGTTCTGTCATAGTTAATTCACTTAGCTTGATAATGACATCGGATGATGTCGATACATTGCTATAAGTTGTTCGCGTTTGTTGTATAAGTGCTGGGTTAATTTGATTGTAAATCTTAATATGCGTTTTGCGAAACTCGGTTTGAAGCCAGTCATTGTTGGTTTAGATTTTATCTTATTGGGAAAAGAGTTCCATGTCTTTGGAATGTGACAAGTGAATTGTCTAATGTTGCTCTGACGAAGGCCAGGTGCTCAAACTACAGCTCTATACACTGCTTATGGCGATGATTAAACTTTCAACATTTTGTTTCGTGTTTCAACTACTCGACGACGCTTATTTCTTTCAAACTTAAACTATTAACTAATTACCGAATATTAGTTTTGAACATACTCAGTGATCTCTATGGGGAATTAGGTTAGCATAGTGGTCATAAGTCACGCCTTCTGCCTCTACAACCCCTGATCAATTCCCAGGCTTCGCACGTTGGCGGAAGTCACTTGTCGATTGAATATGACTCCGAGGACTTTTCTCCGGGTACTACGGTTTTCCTCCCTCTTCACTGAATTCGACTTCGCGCCAAGATCTAAGCCGTCCAGCGATTAAATTTTACCTTCTGGCTAGGAGAATGGGAACCTTTTCCTTCGCAACTGACGTTAAATGAAGTATTTATTAATTAGTTAATTTCATTTATTTATTCAAAATATTTCCCTGACTTCTTTGGGAAAGAAATTAAAAGGGCTGGTCCTCCGTAGAATTACGTCAATTTACATAAGCATACTCGGATCCTCTGTGACGTCTTTTGGAAAGAAAAAGGGTTGGTCCTCTGTAGAATTAAGTCAACTTACGTAAACACATTAATAAAGACTTTTTAAAACAAGTGCATAGAAAAAAGAACGCTATTAACTGTACGTTTCGACCACTTCTTGTGGTCATTATCAACAGTAAAATATGGGCAAATAACTAAAATGAAAA
>JAOBAY020069969.1:0-11853 GCA_025331085.2 Zoanthus sociatus | reverse complement strand
GCTTCGAGGTCACAAAGGCATGAATTATGGTTTTAGTAGTTTCTACTGTGAGGAAGTTACGGATTTTTGAAATATTACGCAGATGAAAGAAGGCTGTTTTACAAGTAGCAGTGATGTGAGATGAAAATGAAAGAGACTTGTCAAATACAACACCAATGTTCTTAACAGTTGCAGAGCATTCCACAAGTTCATTCGAAACAACAAGAGCATTAATAAGAGGCCTGGGACGATAAGAGGAGGAAATCACTATAATGTCTGTTTTGCTGTTGTTCATTTTGAGCTTATTTTGGGTCATCCAGTTCTTGATATCTTGAACGCAGGCTTCAACTTTAGACTTACTACTAATCATGTCATTTGCGCAAGATGTGTTAAAAGTTAAATAAATTTGAGTGTCATCAGCATAAGAGTGAATATTCAGGCCATGTGCGTTTGCAATGTCTGCTAGCGGTGATGTATATAATGAATAGAGGATAGGGCCTAGTACAGATCCCTGAGGAACCCCTTGGGATAGCTTTGATGAACGAGATGAGCTGCCATTAATATTAACGTATTGCTTGCGATCAGATAAATAGGATTCGAACCATGCGAGGGCTGTACCACAGATTCCAAAACGAGATGACAATCTTGATAATAAAATACCATGGTCGACTGTATCAAAGGCTGCTGACAGGTCTAACAGAACAAGAATAACTGACTGTCCCTTATCAATAGCTAGAGCAATATCGTTGTGGACTTTAATAAGAGCAGTTTCTGTACTATGCATTTTCCGGTAGGCTGATTGGAATTGATCATATAAATTGTTCTCATCCAGGTAAGTAATGAATGTTCATGCCGGCATTTACTAATTAATTCACTTCTTTTGTTCAGTAAGTTCTTTTTAGGTTTCACGCTCGAGGCGATCATCAAAGTACATTATGGTGTGTTCTCTATCTTTCCAGCACTATATAACCCCTCCATTGATCTCCCACACATTCACTCCTACGAACGACTACAGTCCTTAATGTCAGTTTTTAGCTCGCTAAGCTTTAGCTCAAGAGCTACTGTAGTGGATAAGAATGCCATGTGTAAAACAGTAGAATGTTCGGAACCCCATCTCGAATGAAAATATCATATTTTAAATGTTTCAAAAAAAATAAACGATCTATTGGCATACGTTTTAAGCTTAGACATCTAGTCAACACATCGGTTCTAATTCATATTTACTATTCCTTGATTTATCCTTATATTAATTATGGTTTGGTAACTTGGGGAAATACATACTCAACCTCACTGAAAGCACTTGTCACACTTCAGAAAAGGGCAGTCAGAATTATGACATTTTCAGACTTTAGGGCTCATGCAAGCCCTCTTTTCAAAAAGTTGGAATTGCTTAAATTGAATGATTAAATATATATGCAAAATGTACTTTTTATGTATGACTACCATACAAACCACCTTCCTGTTTTTGATGACTTTTTTGATAGCATAAAAACAGTGGATCAATATAATACTAGACTTGCTTTTAAGAAGTCATATTATTTGCCTAAAGTGTGGACCAGTTATGGGAAATTTAATATTCGTTTCATTGGAGTTAAATTATGGAATTTAGTTCAATTAAATTAAATTAAATTAAAGAGTCGGAACTGTTTCTAACGTCTCATTGAACTACTATTAAGCACCAAATGAAACAATATATTGATGCACTTTCTTATGTCCATCCTATCCTATCTTATTTCTTTTAATATTCATATGCTTATATATATATACACACGATTTATCAATAATAATATTAATAATAATAATAATATATTTAGACATTTGTATTTATCTAATTGTAAATTAGTAATCCTTTTTTCAATTGTATTTTAATTGTATTATAGTTGTAATTTGTATTATCCTCTGTAATATTTTTCCTAGTATCCGCTTGGCCCAGCTGCTTAGCTTGATTAGTCTTACTTTTTCTAAGCAACTGTGATCAATTTCATAACTGTTTACTTTAATTTGTTGTAAAAATGTACATGTATCTAGGCTAAATTAAACTGATTGTTGTTGTTGTTGTTATAAAAAGTACATACATGTAACATAATCAACATTTAATTATTGGGATTAAAAGTGACATTTGTACAAAACAAAAAACTGCATAATTTAGCCTGGTTAGCTACACTGTATCACCACTTAATTGGCTTTGATACCATGAGTTATCAAATTTTTCATGGTTTGAAGAGTGACCATTCACCAAGATTCCCTGATGGAGTGATTGGTGACCCCAATAGAGTGACTGAAGACCCCAATAGAGTGATTGGTGACCTCAATGGAGTGACTGGTGACCCCAATGGAGTGACTGGTGACCCCAATGCAGTGATTGGTGACCCGAATGCAGTGATTGGTGACCCCAATGGAGTAACTGGTGACCCCAATGGAGTGATTGGAGACCCCAGTGCAGTGACTGGTGACCCCAACGGAGTGATTGGTGACCCCAATGGAGTGATTGAAGACCCCAATGGAGTGATTGGTGACCCCAATGCAGTGATTGGTGACCCCAATGCAGTGCTTGGTGACCCCAGGGCAGTGATTATTGACCCCAATGGAGTAACTGCTGACCCCAAAGCAGTGATTGGTGACCCCAATGCAGTGATTGGTGACCCCAATGCAATGATTGGTGACTCCAATGCAGTGATCGGTGACCCCAATGAAGTGACTGGTGACCCCAATGGAGTGATTGGTGACCCCAATGGAGTGATTGGTGACCCCAATGGAGTGATTGATGACCCCAATGGAGTGATCGGTGACCCCAATGAAGTGAATGGTGACCCCAATGCTGTGATTTGTGACCCCAATGGAGTGATTGGTGACCCCAATGGAGTGATTGGTGACCCCAATGCACCGATTGGTGACCCCAATGGAGTGATTGGTGACCCCAATGGAGTGATTGGTGACCCCAATGGAGAGCAGTGACTGGTGACCCCAATGGAGTGATTGGTGACCCCAATGGAGTGATTGGTGACCCCAATGGAGTGATTGGTGACCTCAATGGAGTGATTGGTGACCCCAATGTAGTGATTGGTGACCCCAATGCAGAGCAGTGACTGGTGACTCCAATGCACTGATTGGTGACCCCAATGCACTGATTGGTGACCCCAATGGAGTGATTGATGACCCCAATGGAGTGATTGGGAGTTCCCCCCTGGGAGATTATCCAAGAAAGGCAGCGTAGTTAATAATTATTCATGGTTCCAATTAACAAAGTTGGGACTCACAATAGTTAAGTTTCAGATTTTCTTATAAACAGGTGTTCCTCAGTTAGATGGTGGTACTGTCCGTTTGCCATATGTTATTGGTCTTGGTCGAGCACTTGATTTGATTATGACTGGAAGACCTGTTGATGCCAAAGAAGCTCAAAATATTGGCTTAGCAAATCGAGTGGTACCCAAAGGGAAGGCATTGGAAACAGCAGTGGAACTGGCTGATTTGATCTCTACATACCCTATGGATTCCCTAATTGCCGAGAGAAAATCTGTCTATAATGCTGTATTCAATGCAGAATCCTTCCATGGAGCCCTGGAGTATGAATATCGACGAGGCTGTAAACTCAAGATTGTGAAAGATGCAATAGCAGGTTCAAAGAAGTTTGTTAATGGTGCAGGCCGCAAAGGCTCATTTGATGATTATTTGTAATTCTTATGAATTGACTACAGATTCAAAGGTATTCATTCTCAGAATTATAGTTTTATGGTGGAGAAATCAGGTTTCATATTCAAAACTTTTAAGCTGAAGTGTTTAGACTTTATGAGCAACAAAAATATGGGCAAATAGATGTGTTCTGCCTAGAAAGAATCTAAACTGTATGTCGGAATTACATCATTACAGTGTAGAGGTGTTTTTATCAATCCATGACAGGATTACAATGTTAATGATGACAGCTGACAGCACATGCACTATAGAAATTGGCTAAACCAGTCTGTTCATCATCAGTCCAATTTTGATCTGGGCTTATTCCTGTAAACAGGGGTGGCTAGATTACCCTCACGTTAGTAGCAATCTCTCCAACTCCCACTCTCCATCTTGCTTGATTCATGGCATCCTTTATTTCCAAACCAACACCTTTGTTCTCCTTTTTCCACTTGCGTCTTCCATGTCTCTATTGGTTCTCCTCGCTTCTTCTTGCCGGCTTCATTTCAAAATGAATGCTTTTTTCAAAATATGCCCTGGCATCATCCCTCCTTAACACATGCCTGTACCATTTCACTCTATTCGCCTTTGCCATATATATGAACCACTGTTTCCCTCAATCCCAATATCTCCATTACGTACGTCTGTCCTCTTTTCCTCCATCAGTTTGCACCACACATTGCTCTCACCATTGTTGTCTTGGTCCTTTTCAAATTGCCATCTCATGTTTTGTGCTAGAAAATAGTGTGTATGGTACTGTAGCCAATAAAAATAATTGAGATAGTAAATAAAGATTTTAAAAACAGGAAGTGTAAAGAAGAACGTGGGTGGGTGTGAAACACAAGTAAACCAAAAAAGGAAGGTACAGAAAGACGTATAAGATATACGACACCTGAGGAGACAAAGAACTTGGAAAAAATCTGGAGAAAGATGCTAAGCAATTAAAATCTGAAATAGTTTATAGCTCCAAGGGTAAAAGAATTGAAACACCAAATAAATGTTTTTATTTTTTTTCAAGGGGTAGAACCTAAAATGTTTTTAGCCCAATATCTAATCACCAACCTTCAATTGGTTAATTTTCATTTTCAGTATTTTGGCACTACTCTCTTTCTAAAGTGTTCACTGAGTATGATTTTTATAAGATTAATGGTTGTTTTTTGCTCTATATCCCCAAACGTCAGTCCAATGGAAAATTTGCTATCAGTAAATAATTGTGTGTTTGAGAGATGGATTCAATGTGGTTGTTGTAATCTGCGAGACCTTGAAAAAAGTGCATATTTTCCTGGAAATTACCTGGAAAAGTCAAGTATAGGGAGTAACTACAGAATACCCCGCAACTATTGTTCTTGATTTAACCGCGCATTTATTTTTAAAGAACGACGAATGCGCAGGAATAAAATAGCAATAAAACTCGTTTTGTTACAATATCAAAAGATTTCATCGTTAATTTGATTTGTACATCCTTTTTTGACCGATTAGTAGGTTTATACTAAAACAATTAGACCTCTCTCATCTCCTCATGGACTACGACTTTGAATAGCACATTCGGCCTCAGGCTATTGACTCGCAGTCCATTCGTCCTCGAGGTCTAATTGTTAAATATACGTTTCTCATATGTGATTGGTGCATAAACAGCTGTATTTAAATTTGGAAGCGAAGCTTCCAGCAAGCTAGGTTCAAGGGGGTTTATTCAGCTTTTTCCGTATTTAGTTTTTCGGAAATTGTGCTTACCATAAGCATAAATGAAAAACTTCAATAAAAACAACTTTCAGTTTGCACTTTTTTGTTTTTGGAAATTGTAATAATTATGATTAATTAGTAACTGGACTTCCGTGTCGTCCATATCAGTCTGTAATCATACTCGTGAATTAACGAATTGGACTCCCACTTCGTGGTCTTCCTATTTAGAGACCTTTAGATCCCAGGACGAGGACGAGATTTAACTGCGCGCACGCTTTTTCCAGCAAACTCGTCCTCGAGAGGACAACTTCTGCCTGAAATCTCCTCTCCACAAGTTGCTTAAAAAAGTGCGCGCGCTTGAAATCTTGTCCAAAGGTCTCTAATTACTCGCATAATTACAGACCGTATCGGACTCCTCTCAGATCTATTACCATTATTAATTAAATAGTTAGATACCCCTATTATTTTGTTTCAAATAATTATTTATCACATTAAAATAATACAAATTTTGAAAATTATTTGGTTAATGTTTAAGTGACTGTGGTACTTTAAAACGGAGTAAAACGACAAGCACAGATAGTTCAGTAAAGTACTCTTTAATATAAAACTTTATATTGTAGAAACTATAAATATTTACAACACAAGAAGGGTCAATATTAATGCCTATTTTCAAGTTCATTTTCATAGCTTTTTATGGGAAAATTCACTAATAAAACAAAATGTTTTTATCTGCAAAGTGTTGCTCTATTTTAAGTCAAGTTTCAAGTAGTTTTTTCAACTATGATGGTCATACAACGCATTTATGATTTATATCCATATGTTGAAAACTAGCCAGTTTTTTTGGCTTTATCAAATTTTTGCTTCATGCAACTTTCAACACTTGACTCTCACAACAGTGAATGACCATTTATTTTGTACTGCTATATTTTTGGCAATTGAATTTTGAAAATAAATGCTAAATATTTGAGAAAGAATTCTCCACAAAATACCCATGGGGTCATAATTATATTTATATGTCATTAAAAGATTCCACTTTTTTGTGTGAATTTATTGTTTGTGGTGTTACAACGTACTCCTTCAACATTTGAAATAAAATCTTTTTCTTGTTCAATATATAATAAAGCATATCATCAAATTAATCATTTACTATGTAATATTTAAGTCTTTTTTCAGGAACTCACTTCTTCCAACTGACTGAATTAATTTGGTTTCAAATATTTCGAGGCCCCAAGAAAAATATAATAAAAGATTGTTATCTTCAAGTATAGATAGGACATGCACGCTGATTAGAAGTCACTAATATAAGGAGTACGTCCACGCTGGAAGTGGGGTTTATCCCTTACCGTAAAGTCGAATGAGTTTGAATATTACAGTAGCAGCAATGGATGGCTGTTTTGCCCTTTTTGGGCCTCACCAACAGGCATAATTATCTTACACACAGGTTCAGGTTCCCACAGCAGACAGTGTAAGTAAAAATGATAGCAAAATGCTTATGGGATGTGACCAATATGATAAAAATCAAGAAAAGCTAGGTATACATATTAGCTCGCTTGTGCTATCTATACTTGATTTTTATCAAACCAGTCACATCCCACAAGCAAAAATATTGTCATTGTTCACCTTACTAAACCTTACCCAGGTTTTTTCAAACTTTACAACTTAATAATATTAACTAAAGGTGTGCAACAAAAAGAACAAAAGTAAATAATACTACTTTCGCAAAAAGTTCATTTTAACTAGATGAGATTAAAGTTCAACTTTAAAGTCAATGAGTCATGAGTGAATGGGTCACAAGTCAAAATATTTTACTTGAGAAAAAAACATTGTAACCGTAACTCAAACTCTCAAGTCAAAACCAACCCTAGTCAAAACCCTAAACCTAGCCCTAATCCTGACCTTAGTCCGAAAATCGCTGATTGACTTATAACTTGACCCATGACTCAATGACTTATAAAAATTGACTTCTCTAACTAGACAATTTAAATCTAGCAATGAAATAACAATTGCACTTCATTTCCACTGGGCAGAAAAATAAAAAAAATATTGTGTTCAGGGCCTGAAGTAAACCATTGTTACTTTTGTTTTACCATTAACTGCTACACTACAGCAATGCATGCTTTTTCTTTTCGCATAAGTAATTAAAAGCAAACCATAAGTAACAAAACTAACACAAAGTACATATAACATGTACAGCGAAAATACGGTAGGGGACAAAAAGAAATTATTTGAAGGCTCTAAATAACTTTGGGGGATGTATTGCAAAACCGAAAAAAAAAAAAAATCTCCGAACAAAAGCAAAAAGAAAGCTACAGGGCTCAAAATTAAACACATTTCATGGTCGCATTTTTGCGACTGGTCGCAAGATGTTAGTCGCAAAATCAAAAAAGTTAGTCGCAAAATTTTGATTTACGTGATTATGGTTTGAAAGGTATAGTTAATTAATTTCAAGTTAAAAAAATAAATTCATGAGACAGTTAATGCTAGTCTTTGGGCTAGTTTTTCTGATGAAGCCTTACACAAAAGAAGTCTCAAACAAATTTAGAAAAACTTTT
The DNA here is from genome assembly GCA_025331085.2 of Zoanthus sociatus. Lineage (NCBI taxonomy): Eukaryota > Metazoa > Cnidaria > Anthozoa > Zoantharia > Zoanthidae > Zoanthus > Zoanthus sociatus. The sequence continues at coordinate 3,973 of JAOBAY020069969.1, read as the reverse complement.
TTGTCACCTCTATAAATAAATGTATAATGTAAAACGATAATGAAAATAATTTTTGTTTTACGTTATTAGCTGTCGGAGATGAAGATTGGTCGCAAAAAGTGCGACCGCTGTTGAAGTTGTAGTCGCAAATGGAAAAATATAGTCGCAAATGCGACCGTATTGGTCGCAATTTCGAGCCCTGAGCTATCTTAAAATCAATGCTAGTTTTCATTTAGCTTAAAGAGCAGACAGTGTTGGAACTTCACTTCTGATAAATAAAATTTGAAAAAAAAAAAAGTTGTTCCTCATGCTGTTAATTTTTTTTTGTGTTGTTCTAAATTTGAACATTAAACAAGTGAAGGAATGCAAATACCCAAACAAAGAAAAAGTTTGTAAAAACTCTGTTGAGAAACAGCTATGTTCTTACCTGTTTTAAGATAACTCTGGAATTTATTTAATTTTACTATTACTATAATGATATTATTGAATAGCCACCAATTTTTTGGTTGTTAGAATTGTCAAGTGTTGGATGCACTTCTTGCATTTGATATTCATTTTGAAAGTGGCTGTACTGAATTTGTTGTTGTCCAGTTTCCGCAGAGCATGACAAATCACTTTCCCTAGAGTCACTTTCTAACGGTGGTAAAAGACCAGACATTTGCGCACGTTTGTATGATGACGTTCGGAATACTGGTTTATGTGGGTTTCGCCCACAGGAGCCCAGTCTTCTAATGGGGTTATGTCTGTTTGATGGGTCAATATGTAACTGCTGCAATTGCTTTAAAAGGGGGGATGGGTGGGGAGGTTGTTGCTCCATCAATAAAGTATGCTCAGCTTGATTATTCAAGCAATCATTTCTTTGCAGTCCATTAACTGCCATTAGTTTATCATACTCCCGCTGGAGTTCCTGACGCATTTCATCATATTTCTCCTTGTATTCGGAATGAATTTGTTGCTGTTCCACAAGTTCTGCGGGTGAAAGAGATTTCTGATACTGTTCTTGCAGTTTTTGGTGCTCCTGCTGTAATTGTCTTATTCTATTTATCTCTCTTAAATCCTGTTGAAATGCTGGAATAACGGCATTACCATCAGACGCCCTACGCCCCAAAAGGAAACCATGACCTCCTGAAGGAAAAGGAGGCCGGGCCTCATTCACACGAAGCCTTGATATCAGAGTATTAATTGGCTGGTGTGATCCAGTACTAGGCCCACAGTGTGTCACTATTATAGTAGGTTGCACCTGCCGACAAATGCGGGATGTATTATCAATCTGTTCATTTATACTACTACAAAGTGGATGGTTTGTTGGCAAACTCAGTTCTTTATTTGGAGGTGCATGCATAGTATGCCGACGAACTTTTACCTTTTCATCGTCATTTTGACTATCAACTTGCATTTTTTCAGTTTGCTCTGAGCTTTTGTCACCCACTTCTCGCTGAACACCACTGTCTACAGACAGGGCTTGGGTCACCATCTGCCTTGGTGACACTGACCTAGCCTTCATTCCCAACTGACGAACAGGCGATAGCTCTCTCAGACATTCGTGAGCTAGTTCCTTGCGAATCTCGGGTGGTGTATGAATTTGTTCACACATATCATTAATAGTGTGTTGAAGAGGAAGATAGGGCCTGCTAGGTCGAAGAGTTGCAGCACGAGCTGTAGGACGTGGCTCAGGTACAACTACTACGTCACTAACACGTCTACCAGCAACCATTGCAGCCTCGGCAATACCACTTGGTCTTCGAAGCTTGGTTTCTAATTGTGATTGCAATGGATAACTTGATCTATGTTGCCGCAGACGGTCAACCAATAAATAGTAGATGGCCGTATGATGGTCATATGCATTTTCTGTAACAGACTGCAAAAAATAATAAACAACTTCTAAAAAAAGTATAAAAGACAACATTTATAATGGAATAATTCTAATACAAAAATGTACTCTTAGATGCCTAATATACAAGGGGAATGCTTATTAATTTTTCGGGTTTTTTTCCAATCTTCCAGAGCTTTATTGGGACTCCCCGTTTATTGTTTCTGAGTAATTATCTAAGCACTCTGACCCAAAATTGTAAAAACAACAGAAATCTGTAGTTATATATTGTCCTCTAAACTTTCACTGGAAACTGTAATTGCGTTCTTTATTGACAAATACAATGCAATCCTTACTCATTTTAAATAAAAAAAGTTCAATCTAATGATTGCCAAACCAGAATGTTTTTTGCGCCCTTGTCACAATGCACCTAAATGGCAAGGCCTAGTGCAGTTATTCCCTGTTTGGACAACCCCTTGTGCTCAACTTTGAAACATTTGTCCCTTCTCTTCCTAGAAATTCTTAGTTTGACCCCTCATTTATTATAGGCACCTAACAGCATATTGTATTTTAATTATTGCAAAATGTTGCAACAATCGACTAATGATTTAAGCTTTAAAGTGGCCACTCATTTTCCACCTCTTGATGATATGAAATATTTCATGTTAATGTTTCAACCATCATGAAAGCAATAAAATTGAAAGTTATGATTTTGAATTCAATAAATTTATTTCAATTAGTAGTTTGACTGTTGAAGTTTTTAATCAAGTCAATTTTCCCCACATTACTTCAATCCTGGACAAAAATCATGTGGACAGCAGCAGCTAGTTAACTGTTGTACCTATGTATATATTATCCAATCCACCACTTCCCTGTTCATATCAAATTCAGTTCCTGGCTCTTTCAACACTATCAATTATTGAATTGAGAGTTGAATAATTGGAGAGTAGGAGTTAAGCCTGCTTCACACTACCGACGTAAGCACAAGCACAATCACAAGTGCAGGGACCTTCACACTAGAAGATTTCTGCACAAGCACAATCGCAAGCGCTAGACAAGCACAAGAAAAACAAAAAAATTCCTTTTTCTTGTGCTTGCAATAATGTTTTCTTGCTTTACACTTGATTTTTCTTGTGTTGTGATTGCGATTGCAATCACTAGTGTGAAGCGGGTTTTAAAAAGATTGCTATTAAACTGTAAACCTCCCTTTACGGGGATAAACCCGGATCAAAATTGGATTGATTGGATTGAATTGTATTCAAGTCAGCAGCCCCAATATTGTGTGGGGGACTGGGCAGTACATAATAACTTATACAATTTATAATAACAAATATTTGTGTTTTGAGTTCTGAGTTCAACTGTCCACATCATTAAATATTTTTGTCCGTGATTGTTGATTCATAAACCAGAAAACTATCTTTTAGTTTATAATTTAGTTTTAAACTGATGAATTTTTTTTCTCACCTTTTTTGTTTTAGCAATATCTATTCCAAGTCCTTGCATCAAGCCCATGGCTTGTTCATTGAACTCATCAATATTCCCTGCACCTTTTGAGCAATTCTTGTTTTCCTCATTATAAGAAAGTATTGTTTTAACGGCAGGATCTTTCTGAAACCACTTGTGTTTTTTAATCTGCTCTAAGGTATATCGCTGTGATGGGTCCTTCACCAACAAGTGCCGAATCAAATGTTCACATTCTAGAAGAAATTTACAAAACATTTATAAATACTTGATTTTCAAAAACAAATGCTACATGTAATTGTTTAAATTGTTTAAATGAACAAAGCAACTTTTGTATGAAATGCTTAATTACCACTGCACAGCTAACAAGATATGGAAAGAGTGTAGGAAAAGTCTATGCACAGTTTATAAAAAATAACCACAGATTCTTGCATGGTGGCTGATTTTAAGGGAGGAGGAAGGACCAAAAAGATAACAGAGAAAAACCCTGAGAGTTAAAAATAAATCCACAAATCCCAGATGAAGTTACAGCAAAGTGAAAATAGAACCCCTGGTCCATAAGGAAGTCTGAATTATTTCAGATTCCTTACCCAGGCCTTTTCACTTGACGTGTGCAATGGCACGCGCACACGTAGGCACACGCGTGAACTGAATTACGGGTGCTTTTAATTGCACGCGTGAAATGCAAAATTAGATCAAATTTGCACAACCTGAAATTAGTGA
>JAOBAY020069958.1:0-11854 GCA_025331085.2 Zoanthus sociatus | reverse complement strand
ATCATGGTTCCGCCTCCGATTTTTCCGCATTGCTTCCTCTTTCTCCCATTTCTCCAATGGCCGGGTCTGCTCATGCTTTGCGGGAGCTGTCGGCACCGTCAGCTCCGGCACCCGGTTGGCAGAAAGTGCCTGATCTTGAGGTGGAGAAGACCCACCCCCGGTCTCCTTCCATTCAGAGGGAAAGCCCATCTGCCGCACCTCTTGCCTCGACCACGCTGAAGCACTCCTCGCCCTCTCGAAGAGAAAGCCCACCACATCACGTCTCGCATAGGAAGGGCCCTTACGAATTATCCATTCGTTGTTGATTTTACCTTGCCGCGCTCGTCAAAGACACGACAGCACCCTCATCGAAAAATTCACTCATCGATCGACGGAGTCGTCGCTCCCAGCAGGGCGACTTTCCCACCTGGCACGTAACAGCTCTTGCCGAACTGATATGACATGTCGAAGCACAGCTGTATCGTAGTCCTTGCTCTGCATACACGGCCACGCAAAGCGACGTTGCATGAAATCTTCAGGCACAGACGGCCTAGTGGCAGAAAAAGCCTCGCACTGACACTGCCAACACTGGTGATCCCAACCAGGGACCACATGAAGCTTGCACCATGAACACTGCTGTGGTAAAGGCAATTTGCATTGTACAGCATTTCACTCCTTAGTTTTAGTTTCGATTGAGAAGATCAAACACTCGAGACAGTGTTTCATCTTATTTCCAAACACCTTGAAGTTCCTCGAAAATACTCCGCTGTGCATTGTATTTTCAACTCTCTTTTTCAGTGTTTGGAAATGTGATGAAACACTGTCTGTAGTGTTTGAAATATTACGTAATAGATCGACCCACTTGTCATGTTGTATATTCTGATTTATGTTATACATTATTTCTGTTAGATATTTGAACCATACGCTAAGTTCTGGTTAGCAAACCTGATAGAGCTGATACTGCATATAAAGGACACAGAGGACCCAAACAAAGAGGGAATTAACTATTTTATTGTGGACATTGTAGTTATGCTTTTGTCTTGGAATGCTACCTTTATTCCTGAGGTTAGTGTATGATACTTTTTAATTCATTACTCCCAATATAGTTCAATGTGGCGGCGTGTTTGACCCAATTGGTAAGATCCCTGCCTTCTAGCCGACTTGTGATTTGAAACTTTGTGACCTTTTCTGCTATGTCGGTAAATGAGTGCTAGCTTATGCTAGGAGGAGCTTACCTGCGATGGATTATTGTTCCGTCCAGGGGGAGCTTAAGACACATCTGCTTAATAATACGAAAGTAAGAGATAGGCGTTGGCTCTAATAGGCCAATTGGCTCGGAAGAGGATTTACCCTGTGCAGTCCTCTCCCTACGTTCCATTCACTTTACATCTGTGCATCGGCATCGGATACTCTTTATTACAGGTAGTTTTAAAAAAGAATGAAATTCCAAATTTTAGATATTTTCAGTTCCTCATTTTGGTTGTTAGTTTCTTGTTTAGTTCATAGTAGGTGTTTAATTCACAGTTTACTTTCAAAACATGAACTTTATCAAAATGCCACAATCTGACAAAGACAATTAAAACAAAGAGGAATAAAGGGAATTCTTTGAAATCAAATTAGTTTAATCTGAAATGTTATAATGTTGCCAAATACTTGGAGATAAACTTAGAAAGTGTGTTAGTTTCAGCATTAAATTCATTGTTTCATGAGAAAGCATAATTGTGTTTACTTCTAAAGAAAATCTTTTTTTTAAAAGTTTAAAACATTTAACATTAAAGTTTAGGATGCGGAGTTTTTGCATTTGTTCTAGTAAATTTATGTGTAGATGTTATTGCTATGAATCGAGATTAAATATTTTATGTTTGTTTGAACTTTAAAAAAGAATGAAATGGATTTGCATGATCAGCTGAATTAACATGAATTATAAATTGCTGTTTACTGGGTTTCTAGGATACTTATGGCGATCGCCATTTGGTTGGAAGGCTCGTCGAGTTCCTCATGTCCAAGTGCAAACACAAAAGCCGCCAGGTTTTCAAGAACAGTCTGGAGATTGTTAAGACCATGGCAGAAGTATGGCGAGACAGGATTCGTGTTCCAACCAAGTAAATAAGCGTTAAGCCATAGTTCGTTTCTTACTCGCAGTTTTTGTTTTATTTATACATCAATATATGTTCCTCCAGACACAATTATAATGTTTTTACACAAAGAAACAATTACAGGATGTTAACCAATTTCTCTTCCATTTTAGAATTTGTGTGCAATCACTCGTACTGTGTATTGTAAATATACATGAACAAATAGCACATTCACCATGCCGTGGTGGAAATTCAAGATTTCTCTCACTCGACCCCAGATTCTCTAGCCTTGATACACCACCTTTAAACGTCTTCTTCATATGCTACTTTCAACTTCAACCAGAGTTGATTAAAACATTTGTTTTACACACTCACAGAAGCCCAAGGATAACAGTGTTATACAGTGATGGTTCTTATCCTGTTAAAACATTCGTTTATTATTATTATTATTATTATTATTATTATTATTATTATTATGTTCATTTCAGCTTATGCTCTGGTTGTTCTTATTACCGTAAATACTCTGTTAGGCGAGTCATAACAAATGACCTAGGGCTAACAAGAGGACCTTCTTCCTTATTTTACATTTCTAAAACTTTTCTTAGTATCCTTGCTGTTCCTAACAAGGCAGTCTTTTGCATAACAGCAACATTGCATGGAATTCCAAGCTTTTCAATCCACTTATCAAATCCTTGCGTTACACTCCCAAGGGCTCCTATCACTACGGGCACTACTTGAACTTTTCTCATTCCCCACAATCTTCCAATTTCTCTCTTCAAGTCCTGATATTTTTCAACTTTCTCTTTTTCTTCTTCTTCTTCTTCTTCTTCTTCTTCTTCTTCTTCTTATTATTATTATTATTTGGACTGTAAAATCAAAACCAGTCCACCAATTGAGGCAAACAAGCCAGATATTTGACAAAATCATGAGAAAGTAATTTGTTATTGATGTTGCTTGTCCACTGACACCCAAGTTAGTGCAAATGGGAAAGAGAAAATGGACAAGTATCAAGGAATAAAGAGGGAAATCACGAGAATATGGAAGTGTGTAGAGATTGTGGTGGTACGCGTCATAATTGGGGCACTAGGAACGTTCCCTAAAGGCCTCAGAACATGGTTAAATGTTATTGACATGCAGAGAAGATCTAGGTCTTTACAGAGAACATGCATACTAGGATCGGCACGTATTCTCAGAAGAGTACTGGGAATGCACGGTTAGCAGAACACTTGAAGGAATTCTCGCATCCAAGGCCACGGGAGGTGGCTTGCTGCGAAAAAGAAACACCCCCAGCTCAAAATACTGTGTTGAAAGACCATAATAACAACAACAACAACAACAACAACAACAACAATAATAATAATAATAATAATAATAATAATAATAATAATGGTAGTTTTAGCAGAAAGTAAAAAGCAAAGCTTGCGGTCTACCTTCATCCCTTGAGTAGTCTTCACCCGAGTGTGGCTCGAACAGAAAATCACCAGTAGCTAGTTCAAACGCCTGGACAACAAATGCAATCACAATTTTACTTTTAAATTGAACAAAATCTAAATACGTTACGAGCCAAGTGGCCCATACTTCGGTTTCTGCAGTGTTAAGCGGATGAGAGTCTTTGAATCCCCCTGAACAGAACAATAATATATCGCAGGTCAGCTCCCAGCAGAAGCTGGTACTCATTTACCTACCCGAAAGAATGGAAAGCCGACTTGGCTTAGGTAGAAAAGAGGTTACACAAAGATTCAAATCTTGGCGAAGCTTGGGGCTGAACTGGGAACCCTGTGGTCGGAAGGCATTACCAACTGAACCAGGGATTGAACTAGGGACCCTGTGGTCGGAAGGCAAGGATCTTACCAACTGAACCAGGGATTGAACTGGGGACCCTGTGGTCGGAAGGCAGGGATCTTACCAACTGTGCTAACCATGCTACCTAAAACATTAGCACAGCGGTCATTATAAGGAGAGAGGAGATGCAGCTCAAGACGGCATGATTTTGTAAAACTCCTCAGAATAAAACCTCCTCAGGATCATGTATGATCAGACAATATTTAAAAACAGTGGAAATAATTACACTTTTTCGCCAAATAATATTTTTCCCATTCTTTCCGTATTAGTAAAAAAAAAAACAGCACACGCCATTGCAGTTTGTAAGAACACAATGTAATTACATTTTAACAGAAACTTCAAAGCGACGGAGATTGTGTGGATTGTACATCGTTCTTTTTCGAGCTTTCATAGTTACTACCTATTGCAATAGTGTTTACATTTAGGGCCTGTTCATTTGGACCTATTCCAACTATTCCGGATTAAGAATGAAGGTTTGAATTTCCTTCCAGATTATTTGACCGATGAAATATTTGTTTCAAATTTAAAATTTAAGAGTTTCATCACTAAGACATGTTTTATTTGTAACTTCGCAGGAAAAGCAGCCACACGAATCCGACAAAGTTTTTTATTCTATGAATTCCTATTCCGGAATAGGCCCAAACGCACCTTTACAGCGTTGCTCATGTTGTTCATTATGGGTCCATTGTGTTCTCTTAGTTCATCTAAATGTTTACAGATATTTTTACTCAGTTGAAAAAGGCGATCCCTTCTTGATTTTCATCTTCAATATTTGAGCCCACGTTCTTAAGATGGGTACTCGGAAATTTTAAATCAAGGAGGGTAGTAAGTGTGATTCAGGTTTTGTATGCAAAGCTGCCTCATTTTACAATTGTAAAATGCCGCATTTCCTAGCCTTTACTTAGTACTAGAAATTATTACCTCTGTGGCCTTTGAATAATAGCGAGCTTAAGCACCGGAACATTTCTTCACAACTGTGGTTTATTTTATGTGAGTGAACTTAATCAAGAAACAGCGTTTTTGGCGCGAATTTTTAACTTATTACAACGCGTATTACAACGGCAGACGCACACAGGGTAAAAAGGCGCGAAAACTAACTTTAAAAAGCCCAGTCGTAAATAAACTTTAAATTGTAAAATTGGTTACACATACAACAAGAAGCTGGAGCAAAAGTCAGTGTTAAAGTAACTATAGCTAAATTATTTACTTACAAAGATTTATTGACAATTTGTTCGGTGCTTCAAGCCATAACTTTGATGAAAAAACTTGGCAGTTCTGACAGACCAACATGGAGGCAAAAGCGGCTTGAAGGCCTCCGTGATGATCACCACGACAGCATGGTGTGTTCACGTACGCGACATCTGCTGAAAGTTTAGTTCCGGTTGGCCTCCGTGACAGCAAGAACACCAGGTACTTAAGCTCTCTAATAATAACCCAGTGATGATAGACCGTAATTAATGCTACCTAGCGTTGTTCAACTCACCATACATGCTGTGCTCCAGATATCCGCCCCAGTGCCATAGACACCACCAATAATCACCTCCAGGCTGCGGTACTGGCGAGTTTGGATCTCGTCTGTGAAATGGTGGTGCTGAGAATACAAGGGAGAACCATACTCACTAGGGTACGGTTGAGTTTTAAAGCTATGAATAGATAACCTATGCATAAATTTCTTTTCAAGGAAACCTGAACTTCAAAATTAGTTTTTGATATGTTAAACTACATCTATTTGGGTTTTAAGAAATGTGTATTTTCATACCGATTCTTCGATCGAAATATAAATTCCAAAATGTGCTAGCCCTTGACCAACAAAGACACCATGCTTGCATCCGTGATCTAACGAGGTTGTTACTGCCTGTCATTACAACCTCAAAATGCAATGTTTTATGTTTTGACGAACTTTAAGCTTTTTATGAACGTGATGTTTAGATAGATACAGCTTTATACAAAAGAAAACAATGTCTCTAAAGGATAACTTCGCTTAGAATTCCAGCGGTATGCACTTCAAAAAATCAAAAAATAATTTGGGGTTCAGATCTGCTTTGGTGAAGCACAGTCAGCTAAAAAGCTAACTCCTTTACTAGCCTACTGGCTCATGAAAGCCAGCGTTTATATACGTAGTTTTAAGCGGATGAGACTCAGCAGTGCTTGCCGTTTAAGGTGAGTGATAGCTCTCGCTGGCCATCGCTCGCACAAAATCATTCTTAGAAGAGTGATAAATGGATCATCTGTTCACGAAAAATTGCTCGCCTCAACAAAAAAAAGCATGTTTGGTTTGCAATTCATCTTTTAAGAATTGAAAAATTTCTAATTCAAAGCAGCTTCGTCAAGAACGTCAAACAATTTAAGCATGCATGATCGTGTTTTCCACATCCGTCTAAGATACCCTATGGCCGGCTTTGCTATTGGGTACTGGCGTTATTGTTTATCTCCAATCATAATTTAAGAAAAGCTTTTATTTTTGTGGAGTTTAAAAGAATGTTGTTCAATTTAGATGGTGTGAGAGCAACATTGTTTTGGCCAAATAATGGACGCTAATACTAAGGCAAACTGAATCGCTCACCTCAATTCTCTTAGGTGAGCTGTTTTTCACTCACCAAGGATTTTCAAACGGCAAGTACAGTGAGAGTTTGCCTCTCCCTAAATGGGACACTAATCCATCGCAGGTTAGCTCCCAGGAGATACTGGTACTCATTCGCAACCTCGGATGGATGGAATGCTGAGTAAACCATTAGGAAAAGAAGGTCACCTAAATATTCAAAACGGACCGAACCGGGGTCTTTTGAATAGAAGGCAAACTGTTTATGGTCACACACTCTTTGCAGAACTTCCATTACGTTGCAGGGACAGTATTTAGAATATTGTACTCAAAATATCAGAGGATCTGAATACGTTTTGTATATAGTACCACATAGTTAAGACTATACGATTTGTTTTGATCATTGAATTCCCTTCGGGCTGCAATCTTGAAATGTGACATGTTGTGTAGTACACGCTTGTTTTTATAAGAACAAGTTTATAAGTACAATGAAGCTCAGATTGACCAAAAATTCTGAGCAATTTAAGAACAACTTCAGGCTGAGGCTAAAAAAAAGTGAAAATGTTTCGAGTTGAAACTTAACTGAATCTTGTAATTTACGTTTGCAATGTGCACAGTAAAAAACACAGAAGCACCGTTTTACATTTAGCATACCTACTATTGTCCCAAATGATACACGTATTCATGTAATACTAAAAGTTCCTCAGACGAGCAGCACTGTTTTTCAAACCACTGTCTTTTTGTTTCGATATTTTTATTATTTCAAACCACTCACAGAAATAAGAACAATTTAAAGCAAACAACCAAAATATTAAGAACAATGAGCCTCGGCAAAATGTACTGGTTCTTATAAAAAAAAGCGTGTATTGCCAGACCCCCTCCCTTTTCCCTCCCACTTGCTCACTGCTATTTTTTCTATCAAGAGAAGAGCTTGGCACTGCAACACTACACGTCACATTTCAAGATGGCGGCCCGCAGGAAATTTTATGATCAAAACAAATAGCTTGGCATGAACTAGACTTTATACATACAGGATATTACATGGTGGCGCGCAGCAAACGAGTGAAATCTTTTTTCCTTGAGAAGATAAACTTCATATGTTCAAGCCAACATGTAATTTTCTTTTTATTACAAAGCTATGAGTGTTTCGAAAACTTAAAAAAATAAACGAAAAAGACAGGAAAAACAAAGGAATGACGTCAGCGATATCTTCACTAGTCAGGATATAGAAAATATGTCACTCGTATCCCGGATGTAGTTTCAAATGAAATCTACGAGTGGCGTACTTTACAGTCAAACACTCATATCTATGTAATAAAGAGAATTATCAAAGAATTATCAAATTTAAGCTCCTAATGTAGATACAAGTAAAAGAAACTCTTAATTTAGATTAATATTGATGGACAGCCTTGGTTCTCCTTAAAGAAAAACTACTTGATTTATTTTCAATATAGAAGTAAATAGTTTGGACCAAAATAAATACAATAACATAGACACAGACATACCACCCAGCAAGCATTTCCTAGATCTGCAATTTTGACTTTGATATCAGTGTCACTCAACACACCACCATCAACAGTTCCTAAAATAACCAAGTAGAATTCAATTAGATTGAAAGGTACAAAAAATAATTAGACGGTCCAGCCACATAAGACATATTAGAGAGCTTAAGCACAGGAGTGTTTCTTTACGACGGAGGTCAATTTTCCGAGAGTAGACTGGATCAAGAACAGCGTTTTTGGCGCCATTTTTTAACTAAAGCAGCGCGCGCGCTACCACGACGGACGTACGCAGGGTAAAAAGGCGCGAAAACTAACTTTGACAAGCGTAAACAAAATTATTGTAAAACTGGTTACACGTACGGAGCAAAAGTCAGTGTTAAAGCAATTTTTAGTTAATTATTTACTTAAAAAGATTTATTATCAATTTGTTCGGTGCTTGAAGCCATAATTTTGATGAAAAAACTTCCCAGTTCTGACAGACCAACGCAGAGGCAAAAAGCGGCTTGTATGCTTCCGTGATGATCACCACGACCGCATGACGTGTTCAGGTACGCGACATCTGCTGACAGTTTAGTTCCGGTTGGCCTCCGTGACAGCAAGAACGTGAAGTGCTTAAGCTCTCTATTGCAGGCATATTTCATGAATTGCTCCCAAACAAAACTTGGCAAGTTTAAAGCTTGCAGCAAACGTGAAAAAATATATTGTACCCAGGGAGTACATTAAGAGCTTTTGGGTCGGGATGTCACGGTCCGAAATTATTATAACACTTCTCCGGCGACTACAATTTGTCATTGACGACCCGATCTTCGAAAATAGTTGTCTCAATGACTAACGAATGTTTTTCTAAATTATATTTTTTCTTAAGTGATGGGTTCCACAATAATATTACTAGTTTTCCCCCAAGGTAAAAATTTTTCTTGTTTTAACTCTAAAAAATAGCGAGATGATAAAAAACACAGCATGATTTGATGTTGCTTTACATGATGTTAATATTTATTAAGTAACATTCGCTAATGTAACAAGAATTGGCTTTTTGAGTAAAGAATGATTAATATACGGTTGAATACAGTACTTACTACTATGTAGTCCTAATTTTCCTGTTGTGGGTGGGATGTGGTGCGACCAGTTTTTCTCTGGACGACTAAATTAAAAAACACGGTCGTCCCTTTTACGACCTCATTCCAAAGTAAATTTCTGACCCCGAATGTGCCGCTGGGACCCTGTAACTCTTAACCATACCTTGGCTACTTCTAATCCCCTTCCATCTCAGAGCGGCTGTTTTCCTACTGAAGTCACTAGCACAGTCGAAACAAAACAAACCTTATTTACCACAATCGTTTCTTAATTTTTGAGTAGCAATTACGGGTTTCCTTAGTTTAGAAAGAATTAACTGGTCAGTTTCTGAAAAATGGTAACGTACACTTTTCTGGAACCAAATTATATGGTTTGTTAACACTATCCTAAAGTAAACTGCAGCACCTAACTAAAAAGCCCATTTCCGACAGTTTTCTCTGAGGCTCAAATGGAGTTCAAAAGCCGATGGCACTACGGTAATCATGTTACCTAGGGGTAAAGTTTTAACGAATGTTCTCTTTCCAGCCTTAAAAGAAAGAATTTTGGTTGTAATTGTGGGATTAAAAAAGTTTTTTGGTAAGACAGTGTTTGAACCCAGGAGTAACTAAGACATCAAGTTTTTGATAATCTTTTATTCCCCCCCGTTTTCAAATAGATTTTTGGGCTTGCTCATGCAAGTACTTCTTGAAATAAAAAAAAGTTAAGTTTACCCATTTTCTGTAACAACCCCAGAACATAGATGAAAATGTGTTTCAATCAGTTCATATACACAGTATACCTTTCTCTTCTGGGGGGCCGTCCTGTTCCAAATCAGCTAAATCTTCTGATTTGACATCACCATTAGTCAGTGTGGCTGTGGGATACAATACACCTATTTCATAAATTGCGTCCATTTTAATATTCGTTGTCTACATTCAAACTAGAGCGACTAGCCTCGTTTGGGGTAATTCCGGAATGATCCTAAAAAAATTTATTCACACTAAACGTTTAAATTGTCATTTGATATCTTCAAAGTGTAATATATACACATATATATTACACTATTTACATACATGATGTCAAATGACGAAATCGTTTAGTATTTTAATATCCCAAAGTTTTCTAGCCTTTTTATATAGAAAAAAAATTGTTCAAATACAACGAAGTTAAAAATATGTAAAATGTGGCTATTTTTCCACAAAATTTAAACCGCCCAACTAGCTTTTGTAGGGGTGGTGTGAATCAGAGATAAACATGCAAACATTTATCAACATATATAATCCAGCATAGTTTTGTTCGGGACATTTAGAGAACGAGAAACTTTTTTTTCCCCACAGCATTTTTTCGGTCCCAAGCAGGTGATTTCTTTTGGGTCATAAAAGGCAAGTATGAAAATTTTCGTGGAATGCCATTTTTTTGTTTAACTGAAAACTCTGAAGATATCAATACATTTTACAATACTGGTTAGATAAACAAATATAAGAACCCTCAACCTCTGTCACACTTGTTCAAACAGTGATAGCGGAAATCCTGCAGAGCACCATACTTAAGAAAATATAGTATATGCATCGAGATGAATTTTCAACGTCATGACGTCATGCCCGTCCGTTGTCCGTACGTCCGTAAGACGTCTGTGTACACGAGTGAAATATTTTCTTTTTCTCGTTCATCTTTAAAGTGATTTTTTTTCTAAATGGTATATGTTTTTTTTCCTTCGTGTGTTCTTTGATATAATTTTGGCATTTGTAAATTGTTTGTGTATTTGGCGAGAAATCAACCTTCGTGGCCTCTGTTTCCGTCGTGTTTGATACAGTTACGTACTGTTTTGTAACTAAAACTGTCATTTGAAGTGCTCAAAATAAATCCAAGAAACTGAAAAAAAATCTTACTTTTAGGGCTTCTACCACCCAAACTACTGGGACTATTAGGTTGAATCTCTCTGGGAGCTCCGCTTTTAGGCAGTGCCTAAATCTATATATTACAAGTTTACCTTGCTCTATCTCTTGGTCACACTGCCTCCTGGTCTCATCTTCTGACACAACACACTGCTCCTGCAACAACTTACTGCCTACTTCATCACAAAACGCATCTTCGTCACAGTTCGTTTCCATGTTCTCAGAGTTTGTAATTTTTAGTTCATTATCAATTTTTTGATCACAGTTTTGTTCAACTTTATCTTTGCAATGTTCATTACAATTCTTTTCACCCGACGGTGTACATTCGTTGCCGTCATGGTTAATAAAACTGTCTTCGTTTTCATCATCTTTTTCGACCAATCTTCCTTGTTCAATTTCCTCTTGCTGTAGTTTCTGTCTTTCGATTTGTTTTTTTAATTTCTTTTTCATCTTCTTCTTTTTGCTTTTTGATAACTTAGTCGAGCTACATTGCTGCAATAACATTCAAACAATAATTCCATAAGCAATCGTTTCAACCATAAATAATAATAATAATAATAATAATAATGATAATGATAATAATAATAATAATAATACCATAAAGAATAATTACAAAGTACAAAAATGTATTCATACAATTATTTCAATAATCAAATACATGAAAAAATTACTTGACTTTGATTGGTCAAGAACAGTGCAATAACTTCGTAATTCTGTGCAAAAATAGGTAATTCCACGCAGAAATTTGAAGTTCGTGTAATTACAATCTCAAAGCTAATAAACCAATCAAAATGCAAGTTTCTATGACAACGATGGAGGCATCGTTGCACACATGAATAGACCTTTTGCAGCAAATCATCACATGGTACAAATAATGATATTCTGGATGGCAAAGGAATGTGACAGAGTCCACTGGGAAATGTAAAACAATGAAAACTCACACTTTTCTAGTTGATTATGCTTTGTCTT
>JAOBAY020069947.1:0-11855 GCA_025331085.2 Zoanthus sociatus | reverse complement strand
CCATTGATGCTAAAAAGTATGTTTGAGCAGTTTAATCTCTGAAACCTACATATGAAAATCATCTTCATTACCAGGAGGGGGAAGTGGGCAAGGATGCAGGTTACAGCACAGGAGGGAAGAACTACCCTCACATGCCTGCCAAGGACACCCCAATACCACCTAGCTAGTTGCCTCTAAGCTATGTGTCTGTTGCATTGTGTTCAGGCCCCTGGTAGGGCTCATCGTATTGCTGCTGTTTCCAATACCCATTTGTTTAAATAGACTGCACGAAAACCAGTGTGCTGAACTATACATTCAGGGGCATCTACTTCATGACTAAAAGTTCCCAAGAGACTCATACATTTATTTTTAATCTCTGGAATTTTTTGAACAGCAGCGATTTTCTCTGCGATTCATTATAATCTGGCAGTTACCACACGAACACCTGCAGACAGTTTTTGTTTTTAAGTAAACATGCAAGAAATGGACATTCTACCCATATCAAATGGTCAATAAGCTACTTCACAATCATATGTATGTGCAGTGTGTATTTCCCACTGTAAACAATGGAAAATTAACACTATAAACAATTATGATATATCTTAAAAAGAGGAAAAGTACTTTCTGATGGAAACAATATTTGTAAGACCTGTGGCCCGCTAAAACAGTGGGAGTTACACGCTGCTTATGATTTTGAAAGTAGCTTTAATTGGCTTTAAATTTTCTGCTTTTCTCAAAATATATTTAAAATAACAAAGCTGAACAGGCAAGCTGTGTACAGGTAAGTTCGTTGTATCAGTTACAAAATACGTTTGCGAGGGCCATTACGCATAAAAAGATAACTTTTGTTAGTAACTATTGCTAAATACAGACACAATAGTTTAATACAACTCAAAATTTGTTTAACTAACAACTTAAGACAGTACTTTCCTTTACATTATTGAAATTGATTGTTTTAAAAAGCTTTTAAACATGTATTTGCTGACCTGACCGACTGCATATAATTATTTTCATTCTATGCTCATTAAAATAAAAAGATGGCGACTGCTTTTCTTCTATAAACACGAACTTTCCTCTCTTTACGGATTTAGTTTTTAAATAAATTCAGAAAATCCAGATACAACAGTTTTAAGGTCAGTATAGAATTACAGAGAGCAAATATTTTTGGAAAAAATATGTAACTTCAGTAAGCACTAGTGGTAAAGTCATTTGAGTGAGAGATTATGCTAAATTTATTTTGTTGTGAGTTATCGTAAAGGAAAGTTTATCAGTACAATATGTATCTGGAATCCTGTATCTTGACTAGAAATGCTGTCGAAAGATCGTGTGGGAATAAAAGTTTCCTGTGTGTAGGGATTCACGTACCAGTTTTCGCTTTCGGGTTCGCCATCTTCACTCATGTTTCAATAGTTTCCTCAATTTCGGTATTATCATCGTTTTGCCGCCCAGGCGGCTCAAAACGCCAAGGTTGGAGCTCATGTGTTGAATAACAATCCGACTCCGAGTTCTCAATTTCTATTTAATCCCCAAAGTCGGATTCAAAACCATCGGAGACGGCACTTTCACTACTTTCATTACCACTATCCGCCATACTTGCCACACGTGTGACGTCACAAGCCTCACTGAGCAAAACGTGACATTTCTTAAACTTTGCGTTACTTTACAATTTGGAGCACGTTTCATCGTTCAAAAACCCCCATTAAAAGTTGGTTTGGAGAAAAAGAGTATCGAAACTGTTTTCTACCATGCACAAAGTACTTATTTCTGAAATGTTGTGTTTAACCCGAGACCTGCCCTTTAATATACTTAATATTAATTTCCAACGGGCGTCATGCCAACCGTTTGTGTCAACCGTATATGTCAAATGCGATTTTCATTTATCCGTATGATTGCTTATATTTTGCACATATTTAGTTATCATTTATTTGCATAAAAGCTAGACAAAACGAGATAATTTTGTCGAGGATCTAAGATTTTGGGCAAAAGAAACATCTAATTATAATTCAATACAAGTAACAGCAGATGTTCGCCATCTTGAATTTAAAAACTCGCGAAAATGGACTGGGAACGAGTCTAGAGAAATTAGAGATATTTAACCGTGGGAAAAAAGCCTTGTCACTGCTCGAGCTGCAAAGAGCTTAAATATGGTAATACTTTATTATCATTGCATGAACCACACACTATGTATAATTGCAAGTCAAATGTTTATTCGTTTGTTTCCATGGTTTCCATTAAAACTGATTTAGTTTGATTTTACTTTACAGATCATACTCCATTATACTGTATTGAAATAGCGCGTTTTTGCTTAAGACTAATGGCAAACTTCAAGAGTTTTTCCTTTGATGGTTTTTCAGACATTGGCTCCTCTCTAGTCTTCGGCTAGTGACACTAAAACTTCTACCAAAGCTTGCAGAGTCGACTGGTTAAAAACTTGATGAGTTTCTTTGTCATATATTTCTGTTCTCCTTTTCCCTATTTGAAATATGGCGTTGACCGTGCACAAATATCAAAAGGGTTCGGTTTGTAAACGAGCAAACGGCCAATAAACTAATAAAACATCACACCAACAATAAAGAATCCTAACCGTGACAGTGCAGTGAGTGCACACAGCATGTAACAAAGAATCATTGCAATCTTCTTTGCAGTTTGCTAAGTTTCCTAATCAGTCCATTCTAACAACTTTGCTTCTACTGACATTTCAGATACTACTAATAGCTTTCTGTCTGGTCTAAGTGTGAGAAATTTGCATAAGGAGTTAGTCAAGCGAATGCAACATTTTCGCTCGCAATTTAATCACAATAATTAAACTACATTTCCAATGAAAATATTTGCTTACCACGTGGTTGTATGCTTCCACCGCACATATAGGGGATTGTAGGCCCTTTGTTTGAATGAAAACAAAACATAAGTCAGTTGCATGACAACAAATTAGTAGCGTCGAAATTTCGTGTTGTTGTCATCTTGTAAATAAGAATGAATCACCGGGATTTATTACAAATGATTATCATATTATAATTCAAAAATGTAGCAGCGCGATTGATACATACTTGACCGTCCAATGGGAATCCCAATGGATATCGTGCTTGGCCCTCTACGTCGCTTACTTTGCACCTGTTTTGACCAGTAAGGGCGTTTCCTGAACCCAAAATACCCCACGAGAGCATAAGAGCCACGGTAATTCTTCTTTATTATCCTGTATCCGCCAATTTTACCCAGACGTCTAATGGCAGGCCCCAGGTATCGTGAGAAGTCACCTTGACCAGCAACCAGAACAACTTTCCTGTGTGCATAACATGATTTAAATATTTTTTCTTAATAAGTAAGCACGCTTTCTCATTTTGTTCAAGTTTAAAAAAAACTCGTTGTTACAGAACATCGCAATATAGTGTAATTTTTTAGGTTATGCTCCCGTTAGATAATTACAGAATTTACCATAACAACCGATACCCATTTTCGCGAGCTCTGATTGGCTCCCGTAACTTGCGTTATTCAAGATTAGTAGTTACCAAAGCAACCGATATCCATTATCGCGAGCTCGGACTGGCTCCCGTAACTCGCAATATTCAAGATTAGTAGTTATCAAAGCAATCGATATCCATTTTTTGCTAGCTCTGATTGGCTTCAGTAATTCGCAATTTTCAAGACTATTATTTGATTTTCAGGCGGAAGTTAAAATGACAGGAAGGGCGTGAGCTAAAAACACAAAAACACCTTTTATTGAATTGCTTCTTTGAAAAGATAGTGCATTTTCATTCGGTTATTTTGGTAAATACTAAAACTACTATCCCCCTTAGGGTCGATGCCTAGCGCTAGATATATAACTCGACGCGATATGATTTCCACCACTATTCACCATCTCTTTAGGGGACAGTTAATATACGAACTCAAATTCTGTTACCTTCTATTCACCTTCAACAAACTTAGCAATTTTTACTTTTTTTTGCATTAAGATATAACCTTGGCTATTGTTGTTAATATAATTTGTCTATCTAATTAACGCATTGTTATCATTCAGAAGGTAAAAAGCTCACCGTTTCAGAATCTTTTTTGTATTTATATAATACAACTTACTTTCCCTTCAGCTTTGCCAAGAAATCACGAAGCTTTCTTGCTTCAACAGATCTTCGATAAACATCAAATGAACGCGAAATACTGTAACGACCTGATTTATGGAGTTAAAAAAAAACTTTAAAAATGTGTGATTTACGTAATTTTAGACAATTGTTTAACTAAAAGCATCATCAAAAATACATAAAAAGAAATCCTTAGGGTATGTTTTGGATCTACATTTCTCACAGCAACTGTGATACCCAGAGTATTGAGGACTCTGGAAGGTGCTAATTTTGACGACCTTGGAAACCTAGCTCCCACAAGAGGGCATTACCCCTCAAATCTACCACAGGTAATTGGCTGAAAGTCATTATGAATTCCTACGACGCAAGGATGTACCTCTGAAAAGCTAGCTGCTCCCGTTAGGTCTTAAAAGCACGAACAGTTGTTTCGGTATAGTAGAACGCCAAAGCTTGCCGCAGACAAGCTAGCTACCTCCAGTAGATCTTATAAGCAGTTTTACTGGTGTAGTGGAACGCCAGAGCTTGCCGCTGACGAGCTAGCTACCTCAACTAGATCTCATAAGCAGTTTTATTAGTGTAGTGGAACACCAGAGTTTGCCACTGACGAGCTAGCTACCTCGCCTAGATCTTATAAGCAGTTTTATTGGTGTAGTGGAACGCCAAAGCTTGCCACTGACGAGCTAGCTACCTCAACTAGATCTCATAAGCAGTTTTATTGGTGTAGTTACCTCGACTAGATCTTATAGGCAGTTTCATTGGTATAGTGGAACGCCAAGGCTAACGCTTGACGAGTTTGCTGCATTATCTAGATATTAAAAGCAGTTTTATTGTTGTAGTGGAACGCCAAGGCTAACCCTTGACGAGTTTGCTGCATTATCTAGATATTATAAGCAGTTTTATTGGTGCAGTGGAACGCCAAGGCTAACCCTTGACGAGTTTGCTGCATTATCTAGATATTATAAGCAGTTTTATTGGTGCAGTGAGACGCAGGGGTTTATCATGCCTCGGCCAGATCTTGTAAGGAGCTATTTGAGGACTCATCAACATGTAATAGCTAGCAAACAAGCTCTATTACTTAATGAGGTTCAGACTCCCATAGAAGAAACAGTGAATGCGCAGTGGCTGTGGAACTTGGTTTAAATGATACTGTGACAACCAAACGTTTTTTTCTTTTCCCTGGTATCATTAGTAAACTATAATGATATTGGAATCTCCTAATGTCGGTTATTAGAGCGTTTGCGGGCGTTCTTCAAGAAAAGTATTAAAGAAAGAAAAAAAAGGACGTCGATATCGATCATCGACGTCTAGTACAACAAGCCTAAGCAAAAAAATTTTGCAAAAATATTTAAGATTTTTTTTTTACTTTTAAGTTTGAAAAGAAATATATTTCGGATTATCTAGTCTAGGATCTATTTAAAGCATGATTCGTCCATACCAGTACGGTAATCTAGCACAACAACGTTTATTCCACGGCGGTGGGGCGAGTAGTCCTTGCCATTAATCCAGATAGACGATTTGCCACATCCACGTCCACTGCCCAGGTCATCGCAGCCTTCGCTTCGTATGTCAATAACGTTTTTACTTGCTAAAATAAAAATGGAAACAAAAAAGCCAGTTTCAAATATCTATGGTATTTTAATCTTTTAGTCGTCCCTTAAATTTGAGTACAAGATCAGACTAACACAGCAGCCGTGTTTTGAATTAGGTTTAAAGAAATCATTTGCAAATGAGTTCTTAAGTTTAAGATTTAAATGAGTTCGAGAATTATCTCATTATTTTTCCAAAAATAACATAAATATATTCTCATTACGCGAATATTTAAACGCACTACAGTGGTGAAAGAAATTTATTTATTATAAAATAAATTCAAACAAAGACAGGTTCTTCGAAGTCAGGTTTTCAAAACTTATTTTGAACCAACAGCTCCTATACTACTGATCACAAACTCTATTCGCCTAAATTAGCCTTTGAACCTATTCCCCGGACGAGACTAAAATTTGTAAACGGGAAGACAATGAATAGCGCGGTGGCTGTGATTTTTGTGTTCTTGCTACAAGCTCCCAGGTTAGACTTCTAGCTCTGAGTAACCTTCATTTACACCAGAATTCATTCAGTTTTCTTTTCTCACGAGGCCGATAAATGATTATCAGCGAAAAGTTAGACTCTCATCAACTTAACATTGAATAAGAGGCTAATTAACTAACCTGATCTTCTGGGAGGAACAATTGTCACCGAGAGCGTGGTTGGTCCTTTCCCGCGCTTGCGCTGTACTTCCTTAACCCAGTGTGGCCTGCGACCAGTACCAATGTACCCAGCCAGTACATAGGAGCCGCGATAGCCATAAGTGAACACACGGCCACCAATTCGTTTCAACTGTCCAAATGCAGCCCTAACGTACCTTGCTCCGCTATCTTGTACTGCCACCAAAACAATTTTCCTTCAAGGTAAAAAGAGAGTAATTATTAAACTTATGATAAGCAGATTTTAAGAATGCTGTTTTAACTGCTTGTCTTAAACAATTTTCACGCTTAGTGTAACACAGTGAAATGTTTGATTTACTGACAAAAGGAGTTTACTATTAAAATTAATTTGTCACATCTGAATAAGTGAAACTGACAATTTTTAATGTATTAGAAGGCAATTTTACAAAGAAACTTAAGGTTGGAGGGCCACGTTATCATGCTAAACGCATACATTTTCTTGCAAAAATTCCGCGAAAATATTTTAGCTTAAAATATCTATATCTTTGCTAATTTTGGCCAATCGCATCAAAACTTTGCATTTTCACTACTGATGTGACAAAATTGATGAATATCGTTTCTTGAGAAACGGACTATTTATCAATGTCACAATGGCGTCCAAAGGGTCTATAGCAAATACGTAAATGACTAAAACATATTTAAAAAAACATGCAACAGTTTAATAATTGCGCCTTTTCGGATTTGATGTGAAACATTTTGTCCGGCTTGGGGTAAATTTTAAAGTAGAAATTATAGACTGAATCATTCAGAAACAAAAAATCACTCAAACAAGGTGATTGATGGAATTCTAAGAAGCAATGACTGAAAAAAATGATTGCAAAATGAGATAAGAATTGAAACTAGTTTGGGGAAACCGTCACGAAAAATCAGAAAATAAGAGCAAGAAAGTTATATGGAAATCTTGATGGAAAACTTATTTAGTTTTTTGCTTTTAACTAAAAGGAATTTTTAGGAACGTTTGGTCTAAAAATATATCTGTATCGTGTTAGGCGGAATTAGAATAGCAAAAGAAACCTCCGTAAATTAAGGACCTTTAGCCAGTTTTATTTCGTTTGACACGTGCTTTATTATTATAATATAGTGATCTATCAATCCACTGAATGATTTATATATATTTCAAGGCACATACCACATGTTATCCTTTAGTAAACTAAAAATTATTATTTTAACAATAACATTTAAGCATTGTGTTATGGAGGAAACATCAAGGATGTAAATATACATCGTGTGCCCAAGTTCACGAGTCACTATAGCGCCATTACAGTGGTAACCAAGAGGGCACATTGTATACTTATGCATATCTGTGTTCAAGATGAATACAAAATGATTTTTACCTTCCCCTCAATGATCTCAGGAAGGACTTCAATTTTATTCCAGCCCGTCTGTCTCCGTAGGTATCAAAAGACCGACTCAGCATAAAAGAACCTATTTGATAAGAAATGTAAAAATTATCACACAGCACAACGTAGGACATACAATATATACAGACCAAGACCATCAGGATAAGTTTGAAGGCCGAATAAGAGGGATGTAAGCTAACAAGTAAATTTGTAGCACATTCTGTACGGTTATTAAACGCTATTACGCCAAAACATTTCTTATAACAATCTCACATTGGGACAGTAGCTTGATCCATAAAGGAAGGACAACTTCAAGACAAAGCTTAAAAATTTTTAAATGTGACGTTGAACTAAGTAGAATTCAAAGGTAGTTTTATGTCAGAACTAGTTAGAATGTACTTGCCAATCAATAAATGAAGTAGTGTTTTCAATGAAAGGAGAAATCCCTGCGCGGCCGTGTTGGTTTATCCTGAGCATATTTTCATACTATGTGTCTTTGCATTCGTCACTAGGGCGTTTGGTTGGACGTTTCAACATCATAGCAAATTACAAAGTGATTTTGATTGGATTAGTAAGAATAGAAATCATCCACACTCAATCTCTTTAGAGTAGTTTCCATTTACCTCGCAGCATTTTGGTAAAAAATTGGAAATGAAACGCAGAGAAAATAGCAGACGGGGTTTCCGGTAAACAAAGATTTGGTTTTGCTTAGGAAACAACAATATGAACAACTTAAAAATTGTCTAAAAAACCCGAACACGATTAAAAGCACTTCATTCTGGCTTAATGTGCGGAAAACATGGTGCCAAGAGAAAAATATCGCGTACAAAATGGTACGTACCAGTATAATAATCCAAAACAACTACGTTGTGTCCTCGTCTATGAAGGGAAAGGTCTTTCCCATTTATTTTAATGTAGGCCCGGCCACAACCGCGATATCTGCCTCTGTCGCTGCACCCTTCGCTTCTCATCTGGATAACAATTCGTCTGATTCCTGTAACAAAGTTATTTGGTTGAATTTGTCAAAAAAAAAACACGATAATACCTACTAGAATTTTATATTGGTATTCGTTTGTTCAGAGCTAAACACATTAATAATATTCTCACAGATGTCGACAATTATGTCGCAACTGTTGTCCAAATAACAATTCATCTTAGCAGGATTAAACCAATTTCATGGATATGTCCACAAAAAGAATGTACATAGTTTAAGTAACAAATTCCTAATTTATCAAAGAAGTTAGACAAACAAAAAGAAAATGAAGAAAAAACACTTGTGAATTGTCTCACCTGCTACCGGTCTAATGGTAGGTCGTGGTGACAATATTGCGCCTGAGAAGAAAAGGAGAACAAAAAAATCAAAATATTGTTCATTTCAGTAAAAATCATCCAAAAGTTGTAGGTTAGGATAAAAGGACCAGTATCTATTATGGCTATTGTTATACCTGGCAATCGAGAAAGTTTAAGATAAACAGCACTGGGTCCGCGTTTGCGCCTGCGCTGCTGCTGTTTTACCCAAGGAGCGCGACCACCGGCGTAACCAATCAGAGCATAGGAACCACGGTACCCGTATGATATACGGTATCCGCCCATACGTTGCAATTGCTTCAAAGCTATTCCAATATTCGTGAACCCTTCATCTTGTACTGATACTAAAACAATTTTTCTGAAAAGTAAAAGATTAGTGATGTTAAAAGCTTGAACTATTACTGGCGTTTTAAGTAAATATGATTATCATTAGTGCCATTATTAAATCCACATAGTAAGTTGTGTAATGAACCTTCAGATTAATGTAAAGAATGTCAATCCATCAGTCAAAATATAGCAAATCGCCCTTTTATTTTGGAATTAGCATGCACGGGTTACGATTTCCCATGATTATCTTTCAAATCATATTTCAGTACGTAGTCATGAATCTTAAGTCTGAATTCAAAATTATGTGAGTTACTGCCTTTATAAACTAATATGATTATCATTTGCGGCATTATTAAATTCACATAGAAAGTTGTGTGGAGAACCTTCTGGACAATTTTGAACAATTTTGTTTTTGATCCAGTAGCCTGGAATGACAAGGAATACATAGGAAAGTTAGAAGAATATCAATTTTATAAGTTTGTTATATTTGCATGTAACGATTCTCAACTAAAATCATGCGACTAAATTCAAGATTTTTAAGACATGCTGGAAAATAGGACAAGATAAATGAAACATGAAACAAAAGCCCTAAATATGTCACACGTTGTTACTTAGTGCTTACCTTCCGCGGAGTGATCTCAAAAATGTGTAAAGGGCACGCGCATTGCGACGATTTTTGTAAAGGTCAAATGCTCTTGATATCAGCAGACGACCTAAAAAGCACAAGATCTTGTACATTGGTAAATGCAATAACAACGAAATTACGAGTAAAGATAGGAATTAATAAACGGAAAACATTTCATTTTATCTAATTACTAAAAAAATAGTAGAAGTTGTTTCTAATTGAAATAAAATTAACGTACATGCCATCATTAAACTTACAAAATATATACTAACAAATAAACATAAAAATGATGGTAATTTTATAAATAAAAAAGCAGTAAGTAGTGTTTGGTTAGTATTATCTTGCTTACACTTTTCGTACAATATTGTTTTCGTTAGTATGGAGAATCAGCGCAAGAACAAGAAACACATATGAAAAAATTAGAAAAAACAATCTATTCAATAGGAATTTTGTTCGATTACGAAAACAGTATAAACTTAAGTCCTAAAAATTCCCACTTTTTCAGAAGCGATAAGTTTCTATGAGCTCGACCATAGTTAGTAGAATTAGCTGGTTAGGAAACATGGCGGCTTTCTTAGTTCTATGTTTTCTCTTTCTCTGTTGTTATAATTTATGATGTTGACCCTGCAAAGATTACAAAATGCTTTGACACGCAAACGACCAATGCACCTAGAACAAAAGATCATAGCGGAGCTCCTGCGGAGCACCATAGTTAAGAAAATATAGTATATGCATCGAGTTGAATTTTCAACGTCATGACGTCATGTCCGTCCGTCCGTACAACGTCCGTGTACACGAGTGAAATATTTTCTTTTATCGTTCATCTTCAAAGTGATTTTTTTCTAAATGTTATATGTTTTTTTCCTTCGTGTGTTTTTTTGATATAATTTGGGCATTTGTAAATTGTTTGTGTATTTGGCGAGAAATCAACCTTCGTGGCCAATGTTTCCATCACGTTCGATACAGTTAAATTCTGTTTTGTAACTAAAACTGTCATTTGAAGTGCTAAAAATAAATCAAGGAAATTGAAAAATATCTTACTTTTAGGGATTCTACTACCCAAGCTACTGGGGCTATTAGGTTGAATCTCTTTGGGAACTCCAATTTTAGGCAGTGCCTAAATCTATATATTAACCGTGACCGTGCACACAACATGAAACAAAGCAACACTGTAATCTTCTTTGTAGTTTGGTAAGTTTCATAACCAGTCCATTCTGCTAACTTTGGCTCGGCGATAACAAAAAAAAATACATTCCTAAAAACAATTTTTTGTTGAGATTCAATTTATTATAAATACATAAAGATAAATGCCTGATCTATATTCTACTCTATAGCGTTAACGATGCACTTGTACTATTTAGGCCTCAACTTCGTTTCCCCTAGGCAATATAGCTAGGCTGGATAAAAGGTAACGGCATTATTTTATCTCACCGTTGCGCCCATCGATCACAACCACGTTGACACCACGGCGATGTCTGGACAGGTCTTTCCCATTGACCCAAACGTATCCCTGGCCACAGCTTTTTCCCTTGCCTGGGTCATTGCAGCCCTCACTTCTGACTTCGAATACAAATTGTCCTGTTGATGAGTGAACAAAAAGCATTATGTAAGAAATAGGAAGTAGCATTTATTTGTATTTTCACTGTGCCCAGCTTATAAAGACATGAGTTAAAGGATTAAAAACACATTGGAAGACTGGTAGACTTGTTGCTTGAGAACGGGGTCTTCCTAACTGATACAGAGATTCTCTTTAACCATCTGGGCCCAGTTCCTCAAAACCCGATTAGTGT
Source organism: Zoanthus sociatus (assembly GCA_025331085.2). NCBI lineage: Eukaryota > Metazoa > Cnidaria > Anthozoa > Zoantharia > Zoanthidae > Zoanthus > Zoanthus sociatus. The sequence goes on along the minus strand of JAOBAY020069947.1, from coordinate 152 downwards.
TAACCCAGGGTTAAATTTTTAATCCATGTTCCTGTTTCCTTAACAAATAAAGAAGCCTAAGCCGTATATTAGACAGTGATAAAACACGACGGGCATTTGACAACACGAGGGAAATGTAGAAAACACGAGCCGCAGGCAAGTGTTTTCTACAT
>JAOBAY020069936.1:0-11856 GCA_025331085.2 Zoanthus sociatus | reverse complement strand
TAATTCACAAATTAAGGAATTAAATAGAGCCGTTCCTCTATATAGAAAAATGCCACATATAAGATCCTGGATTTTAAGAACCTGTTAAACTAAGTTTTTAAATTTAAACGTTCTCCAAATAATGTAAGAACATAAAAGTTAAAGCTTTAAGTTAGGTTTCACACTTCACGCCCAGTAACACTTCTATTGTTCTATTGTACTTTTTTATGTTAAAAATAAGACCTTGATATTCAATTTGAATTAAAAAGCCTTGGAAATGAAGTCAGGATGACTTCGAAACGTTGGACATTGGCGTTTTTTAATAATAATTTTTATTATTAGCAATTTTATTGTTGTTTTTAGGGATATCCCAGTGGATATGAAATACATAGCTGATCCGTCAATGCATTCGATGCCAGCGGTATCGTTACATCCAAATAGTAAGTTATCATATAATATTAACGAAGTTACCATCAACATTAGGGCCATACAATAGCATTTTGCCCAAATGCTTCAATGTGCAAATCTTGTGTAGCTTACTTCGGAAGGCCTACATTTTTACGAGTAATAATGATTACATAGGATATTACGGTTTTTTTTCAGACAGAATGTGCACGTGTTAACACGTGGTAGAATTTTTATACCAACTTGCACAAATCTATTCACCATCATCTGTGTATTCTTAAATGGTGCTAACAATGCAAGCTTCATAAATGCACCATTAATCTCAAGTAATATTAATTATCGATTGCAGACAAGTGGCTGGCGTGTCAGTCCATGGATAACCAGATCATGATGTTTGGGGTTCACAACCGCTTCAGACAAAACAAAAAGAAAACATTCAAAGGACACATGGTAAGCTATTTTCTATGCAGTTACCTTCAGTTGTTTGTATTGTTTTTTTAGTAATAGTGGGAAAATGAGAATTACTGTGTACTGCAATCAGTCAGAGAAACGGATAGGCCAACATAATCTGTAATTGTAAACAGTTGGTAAATATTGCTTTGGTATAAAAATGTTTAGGTTACTCTAGATTGGAATTAGTAGAAAACTAATAAGCAATTCCTTTCTTACTTGCAGGTAGCAGGGTATGCTTGTCAACCGAATTTTTCTCCTGATGGAAGGTAAGTAAAAATGATTGATTGGCTGTTAGTCCCCTTATCTCAAAAGTATTCGAATGGTGTAGACAGTGATGGTAGTAAGTACGTTGATCTGGTGATATATTTTCTGCAGTTTATAATATTTTTAGTGGCTATGGCAATATTCATTAAAGTTGACAATTGCCAAAGTATTTTTATGGTGATAATACCAATGGTGATGATGATGATGACGATAATGATGATGATGATGATGATGATGATGACGATAATGATGATGATGATGATGATGACGATGATGATGACGATAATGATGATGATGATGATGATGATGATGACGATGATGATGATGATGATGACGATAATGATGATGACGATAATGATGATGACGTTGACGATGATTATGACGATGATAAGAAAAACGATGACGAAAATGATAATTATTATGATGCTGATGGCGACAGTGATGACTGTTATGATGACGACGATGATGGTGACGATGATGATGATGACAATGACGTTGACGAGGACAACTGTAGTGACGATGACGCTGTTGATGGTTATGATTATGTTAATGACGATGATAAGGATGACTTTGACGATGATGTTAATGATATTGATGCTGATGACAGCGAGGACAATGGTGTGAAATCGTATAAAATCGTATTGAAAACCTCTCGATGTTCGTAACGTAATATCTTCTATCTCGTTCTGTGTTGTAGTTATGTTATATCTGGAGATGCGGATGGGAAGTTGAATATCTGGGACTGGAAGTCAACCAAGTTATACAGGTGAAAATATCAAGGACGCGTGTGTGCTTATTAAAGCTACCCGCTAGAGTCGACACTTTAGTAAGCATTACCCCTAAAATTGAACGTGAAATATCTTGAAAATGAACTGTTTCAAGATAATTTAGTTTTTATCACAAAAGATCGGTCAGGTGTTAAAAAATTGCTCAACACGGGCTCAACACGGGCTTTGAGTTTGAAAAAAAAACAAGACGCTCTAGAAGCGTTCACTGGGCTACTTTTTGTTCCAGGTGCCTCTTCTCCTCACAACACAATCGAGCAAGAAATTTACCTTGTGAGTCGAGCGGGCTCTGCAAGGAACTGTGGGATGTACATTTTGTCTGGTCGACAAAAGAAAAAGAAACCGATTTTATACCTGGACTTACCACAGGTAGCCCAGTAAGAATAACAAGTTTGGTTCAAGTTACACGGCCCGGTCCTCTCGATAAATAATTAACGCTCCCTAATTTTTCCATCGATTTGGAAAAAAGAGTAATTATTCTAGACGTGCTGACTACGTTCTTGTTCTATAACACTGCCTTATTGTCTCCACTCTTCCTCCCACAGCAAGTTTAAGGCGCATGACGGTGTTTGTATTGGCTGCATGTGGCATCCACACGAGACATCCAAAGTGGTCACGTGCGGCTGGGACGGGCTGATAAAGTATTGGGACTGAGGGGCCAGCGAAGTGCCCCGACAACCGAATAAATGTACTGGGACTGAATTAAACTGACCAGTTCCAGGACAAGCGCAATAGTTGCAAGCAATATACTGGACACCAGGCGGCAAATTTCGTGCCTCCTGATCAAGACGTGGTTACAAAGCAAAACCTTGCACGTAGGTCACTCTTTGCAAGTTGTATCATTTGCATGTAACGTCAGGTAATAATGGACGAAGAGGAAAACCTTTTGACTTAAAATCTTGAGAAAGATTGTCAAACGAACAAATTATTGAAATGATTTGGTATGTAAATGCAATTTTTCGATGTAAATAACTACTTTCCAAATTATTGCTTGATAGCAAAAGCGTTCATGGGCCATACGTTTTTTAAAAACTTCCGTCATATGGTCGGAGCAGTATTTAATATAGCGGGCTCCTGTTATCAGGGAATCATGTTTAGATACTTTTTTAAAATCTGGATTGATTTTTGGTAAGTCTTTCACTTTAATCTAAATCCAATGAATAGAATAAGCTGCTTTGTCTTATCAGTTTTATTGCTTATCGTGCATTGCCTTTAACTTAAAAAGGACATTGCTTGTTTAATCTCTAGTGCTTAAAAAACCAAGGCCACGTTGAGTTTTTAATTTGCGATGGGGAAGGGGGTGGGATGAAGGGGTTTGATACTGTCGGCATTTTAAGCTTTGCTACTTCTTTTCGAAAACGTTCTGCTTAACGTAGCTTCTGAGGTAAAATGTAATCACTTGTATAAACAGAACTTGTCAATATAAATTCTTCTTGCTATCATTTAAATTTTTTCAAATTCTCTTTTTAAATATATTAAATAGGATGTTTAGTTGCTGATCAAGGTGAAAAGTGTTTCAAGATTCAGAGCCCTAGCTCATGGAGCGACCAGGAGGTTCGCTCCGTACCCCCCTCCCCCTCCCCCCTCTCCAATAATTATGAGAGAAAAAAAGTATTGGTCACACTTTGGTATTTAATACAAGAGCTCATGTAAATTACTTTTTTGAAATATTGATCTCAAACTCATTAATAATTCATCAAGTTAAAACCAACGAATTTATAACCGTGACCATGGTTTGGAAATGTGATCTTAATTAGCATATTTTTCACGATTTTATTTCTTCTTTTACTCCTTAGTTTTAGTTTCGATTGAGTAGATATATCGAACACTCGAGACAGTGTTTCATCACATTTCCAAACACCTCGATTTTTGTCAAAAATACTCCGCTGCGCTTCGTACTTTCACCTATGTAAATATTATATGTAAAGTAAATCATCTTTAACGGTATGAAGGTTTTTTTATTCTGTATCACTCAGATTTCAATAAAATGTTTAAAACTATAAATTATAATTATAGTTTATTAATTCTGCAAAACTCACAAAATTGTTGTAAACAGCACAACTAACACGGGTTCCGGCTGTGATGTCATGGAAATTTGGATATTTAGGAATTTTCAGGACCTGGACAAAGTTTGGAAAACTAAACTCTGCACTAGAACTATGCCTTGAAAAAGTCGGATTTTGGAGAAAATTGAAGTTATCTGCAATTGTAACAGATGATCAGCACCACTGATGATAGAACATATTGTAAGCACAGGAAATGCATACTTTAGCTTCGGTTAAATGGTTCCGGTTAGACTTCTGGCGAACTATGTTTAATCGTTTGTTTGCATGGAACCAGCCGAGCTATACACGCAATTGAGCGTGCAAATTTTTTGTCCTGCAAAACAGCGATAATTTTTTTTATCGTGTGCCGTGCACGTGAAAAAGTTGAACGCTAACGTATTACACTGACGCTTTTACAAGAAGCAATAAATTTTACAGAGGCTCACTTATTCGTACTTTTTAACTGATTCAGCCCCAATTTGTTCTTAACTTGTTCTTATTGCGGTTTGAAATAATGAGAAATCAAAACAAAATTTGTCATTTGCAAGAAAAGTAGACAGAAATGGCTGGAAACGGTGCTTCTGTGTTTTTATCGTGCACATTCAGTAAAGTTTCAACCAAAAATATTTTCACTTTATTTCAGTCTCAGCTTGAGCTTCTTCTTTTGTGCGAAGCAGCTCACTATTCGGTACATGGTTCGATTTTCGGATGTCACTGGCGATGAATTTCAGAACATGCAATACGTACGTTCCGCGGTTTGAAACGCTATGCGGTATCGAGAATCGATGAGAGGCGATGAATTTGCACTCAAGGTACACAGCGGTACGGAAGCCCAGGAGGATCACTTACGGATATGATTTTTACCTTTTTGGATTTTGCTTTTAATATTTGAGAATTTGATTTTGCTTTTGAAGATTTCGATTTTAGGATTCGATTTTTTACTCAGTTACGATCAAGAGTTTTGATTTTGGCTTTAACGTTTTTCGCTTTGTTTTTGTTGCTTTGTGTATTAATCTGATGTCTATTTTACGCATTTAAGGAAACCACCCTATTGATAAATAACATATACTTTCAAATGTTGACATCCCAAAATTAGTCCAACCTCGTTAAAACCATATTGCTTTAATTGTTTATCTTTCTCATGCATTCTCGCAGCACTCGCCTTTCTCATAGAAATTACTAGTATTAGGAAATCTAAATTTAACACTGTCAGTGATAGGCCGGATTCTCTGTAATTGCCGGGTATAGTCAACCTGGTAAGCACAGAGTACATTGTTGGATGGAGTTTATCTTGTGGAAGCCAACGATGATGACTACGTGAGAATAGCGCTGCTTCGCATTGCACAAGCAATTTAAGCAAATAGCGAAAGAGATTGAATCTGAAAAAAGCTCAAAATGACTTGAGCCCATAGTCTCTGAGACACTGGTGCAGCGGTCCTCCAACTGAGCCGAGAAGTCACGGGCTGTTTGGAGCAGGCCATTTCTACTTAACTCTTTTTTTCTTTCACTAAAAACGTCTAATTTTTTTGGCCGAGGCTGAATATTGTTAACTATTTTGGGAAACTGCGGCTCAAATGTTCTTTGTATTTTCTCAGTATAATTTCTACCTATTTGATACACGCGCTTTTTGCTGTTTTATCAAAGAAGATACCGTATTTGCTTGTGTATGAGTCGAGGTTTGGGGACGTAAAAATTGACTTAGAAAATCGACCTCGACTTATACACGAGAAAAAATTGGAATACCTTCATCAAATCTGAAAAATGCCAAAATTTCAGTGCTGAGGTAAGAGAAATCGCAGAGCAGAAGATATAGAATAAAATAATTCATTTTTTCATGAGCATAAAAGAAAATTTAAGAAATAAAATAAAACTCTGAGACATAGGTGATCGCATGCACTTGGCTTTGTGGTGACAGCAATTAGAACACCGATTTGTTATTCTTAATACACTTGAAAAGCTTGCGAAATTTCTCAAAAAAAGTTTTCGGACTTTTTAAGAAAAAAAAGCAAAATGCATGAAAGAGCATTACACACGTTATTCTCTGCATGGCAAGATTCCGAAAGCGTGGTCGAAGAACATCAAATATATACCATTGGGCGCCCAAGGAATGTTGGTTAAAAATCTTAACAACCATAATGCTTTGCATTTTGAACTTTTCAACGCCATGCACCAAATAGGATGCTGCCAAGCTCGCTCGCTTCAGGCTCGCTCGCTGCGGCAGCAATTATATCTATACTATAGCAATGATTTATTTGCGTTAACGCATGATTTTCCCAAGGAACGGCGGGAAATCAAGCAACGTACTGAACGATCTAGATATCTATACTATTGTAACAATTTATTAAAAGTTTCTCGTACGATCAGTTAAGTTTGTTGCACATGTATATTTCAAAAATACTGTACAAGAATAAACTGCTCACAGAAATAAGAACAAAATTAAGAACAAATTGAGACTGAAGCACCCAATAAAGAACAATGAGTCTCGGCAAAATTTACTCGTTCTCATAAAAAAAAGAACGTGTATACGAGTTTCGGTATATGATATACAAATAGAAAGAGCGCTAAAAAAAGTTAAGATTAGGATTTATGGTTCCAAAATCTGGAACCCCATTACTGAAGAAACAACCAAATCAGTAACAAAAAAGAAATGTTTTCAACAAAAGATTTCTACACAGATTATTAAACTCAGTACATACTTCCATTCTTTTTTTTTTATTTCCCTTTTTTTTTATTTTTGTAAACATTTCTGGTAATAGCTGTTATTATATTATTGTATCGATTAAAAACGATACTGTTTGCCATCCAGGTTTTGTGCCACTTTTTTTAAAGATAACTTGTAATTAGGGTAAGATTCTGATTAGTTATAAGACTATTTTACGTACCCTAACACCAAACAGTCATGAATTTGTAAATGTAACATTTATTATATTTCATTTCATTGTAAAATATGGTTTAAAAGACTAATAAAAACTTGAGACTTGAAAAGAAAATAATGAGTCCTTCAAATTGTTCTTCTTTACAAATTAATGAAACGTTTAGTCAAACAGTTTCCAAGAACAAATAGCGATTCCAACAGCCTCAAAACAACTGCCTGCAAAACCGTAACAAAGTAACTGAGTTTTTAGTTATTCCTTAGCCTCGGAACTCTGCTAGCTATGTGTTTTTAGGGTGTTTTTAAATTCTGGCCAATTTTATGCTTGAAGTTTTTATAAAAAAGATTCTTGCAAAACAAAAAAATGATATATCGTTTAACCAATATTTTTTGCATCTTCGTATATATGTTATCTATTTTTAAAATGTAGATTTAAACTATCGTTTACCTTCTAATAGAACCAAGTTGTGTTTTTCCTTGAAACTTTGACTCTTTTCTTAAATATAAAAGCTTTTTATCCAAATCAAAACCAGCTGTTTGTTACCTAGCGATTTTGTTTTTAAGAAAATCGATATTATTTATTTTAAACACCTTGTTAATAGTTTATACTAATGTTATTTTTTTGACAAAAATATCTATCTTCGAATTTTTATTTTCAATTGCCAGGTTATAAAGTGATTCTTTTTAATTCTTAAACACTTTCTATTTTTCCTGCTTTAAAATTTTAAAACAGGTTTAATTAGTGTGAAAAAATTGATTAAATGTTTTTCAAAACTTTAATCTGTAATTATTTTTCCTTGTTTTGATGGATAACGAATCGGAAAAGGTTTTTTTAGACTTTCTCACATTACAAGGCCAACGTTTTTAGTTTGCGATTGCCTTCATTTTGACTCAAACCATCACTTATTTAAAATACTAATTTTTTGAGCTCTAGCACGATGTTTTTTTTTCTTAGTATCATCATCTTAGTTCGCACAAGATAACGTTAACGTTTTCTTTACATGTTCATTTCCAATTAAAGTAATTAAATTGAAAGCCCGTAATTTAAAGAGGTAATATAATCTCTATTTAAACTTTTGATGCTCAGTACAATTTTGGTTTCTTATCTAGTTGAGCCTTCGACTCGAAGTCTTGATCATAATAAACTATTGCTTTCGCGCTTTTCACGGATATCAAATCTGGAAAAACGTGACCACAAGGTTGTCCCAGGAGTGGTGGAAGTTGAATCTGCCCTGACTGCGGTTTAGGTCTTGTTTGTTAACTCTGATGTAGCTGGCTTCTCGGATTCTTCGTTTTCTCCAATCCTGCTCACTGTTTTTGTCGCAATAGTTTATTGTGATCAAGACTCTCGCTGAGTCGAAAGCTCAGTTAGAAGACCAGAAAACAAAATTGTACTGTGCATCAAAAGTTTAACTAGGGATTACATTTTACACACCACTACAGATGAATGTACACTTTACTAAAGATGGTGATGCTTACTTGGTCGAGCAATTTTTCTGTCTACTGATTGCGTTCTCCGAATTCTTTTATTGAAATATTAAAGTAACTTCCCGAAGCATAGCGAATTGATTTCAAACAAAGTTAGATGTTCTATTGTTTTTTATGGTTCAAGGTTCTGGGGTACTCCGACATATGAGCCATACGGGTATGTTCCGCCCGATAGGGTCTACTTTTTCAACCTAAATTCATAAACAGGGTATGTGTTTTTACCAGAAAATCATAAACAGGGTACATTTTAACCCTATGTAACTGTCATATACAGAGTAAAATTTTGTCCACGGTGCCAGTGTTCTGGTATCAGAAATAATTTTGTTTTTTAGGGGAGACAGAAACAAGCTGTCAACATCCGCTTTCAAGAGCGTTAGCAGTACCCCGTTCAATCTCGTCCCCAGAGCCCGCTGGCCAGAAGGAACGTGGGCTCTGGGAACGAGATTGTACCTCGCTTGACTTGAAAAGCCACACACGTTGTATGGCTATAGTTATACTTCATGTCATAAACAGGGTATTGAAATACCCATTTTTTGTCATAAACAGGGTCAGGGTTTGACAATACCGGCGGCACACCCCCACCAATATGAGGTGGGAGTACCTCCCCCTGGCCGAGAGGGGTATGAATAAAGCAATTTCTCGTGTTAAACATAAGTCATCAAGTCCTAATTTTTGCTGTCGCAGCAAGGTCGCAATCAGCAACAGAGCAAAGACAGCATTTCTAGCTAAGGAAAAGAAGGAAAAGAAAAACTGCATATAAGATTCTAGGTGCACTTAATTGAAAATTAAATTATAGCCAGAATGTATTGCGTATCACGTCACTTACGTCAACCAAGTCGAGCATGTTCGGATCCTTTACCGTTCTGCTTAAAGAGAGTTGCTTTTAATTTATGATTAATAAATGCACCATGTAAAATGATTCAGTAATAACTGATTAAACAGTGGAAGCTTTCACTACCGTATTGCCGGTTTCCACTTGACGTCATGGCGGCCATGTTGATGTACTCCTAACAAAAGAATTTTGATTATTTCTTTTGTTTGAGAAACCAACATGGCCGCTATGTCTATTGTCTTTTGTGCCTATTTCGATTGTATGAAACTCAAGAATCGGTAAGCTAACTGGGACTTTCTCATTTGCACAAAATGTTGTGCAACGGCTGGTTTGTTTAGTGTGACGATCCGCATTCTGTACTAGTCTAGAAGACAGAGATCCCACAAATTGCGCCAACCAGGCTCTCGTTAGTTACAAAGAAACAATATATTAAATCAAAATCAACATTTTTCATTGAAGGAACGACTGTTAGCACAGTAAAACTGTCATTCAAATGCCGGTGGAACTACTTTGTGCTGCTTTTTCCTGCATCTTCTGTGCACCAGTCAATGGTTCTCTTTTGTCCCATTCTTCCCTCTGGTCTGACATCAACAGCCAGAATACGATGCTCCCAATAATATATAACAGAAGTGTCAGCCAAAACACAGTACGCCATTCTTCAACAGTCTGCATATCAAATAAATAAATAAAAATGAATAAATGATCAAATAAATAAATGAACGAACGGACAAACGAACGAACGAAGGAATGAATAAATTACCAGGCCTAGGGACGGGCTACTTTTGAACATTTACTGGCCCGTACGCAAAATGGGAGGGAGGGGGGTGAGTTGGGGAAGGTGCGCAGGGTGCGCACGCACTCCATTCCCCCCAAACGGCCGTAAAAGTCCACAAAGTCCACCCGATTATAAAAATAATGAATAAAAAATAAAGTTTACGATGAAAGTAAACTTTAAAAGTTTACGATCTTATCATAAAGTTTACGACCTTATCAATTGGGAAGTGATTCTCGAAATGATAGTAGGAATAGAAAATTAAAGTTACATCCCACAAGTGCGAGTGAGAGCCCTCTTAATTAGACCTTATCAATTGGGACATGATTCTACAACTGACCAGGGCTCTTCAAACGAGCCAAAACTTGCTTAGAAGATTTAGAAGATCACCTGAGCGATACTAAAAGACGTTGGAACACACGAACTCCCAAGAGTAGGGAATGGAAACCATTGCTATGAGGAAATCTACATCTGCGAAGATTTACAGACTTTTTAAAGTTTACGATGGAAAATGATCATCAAACAGATTATGCAATTAATATTCGCTTTTCGTATGCCAAGTATAGAACAAAATTATCAATTGTTGGGAAAAAAAAATCGCTAAAAATAGGAGATCAAAAATTAAGAAGGGAGGTTCCGGCAGATGCGAGAGGGGAGGGGGGTTTCAGAACCCCTGGAACCTCCCCCAAGCTACGCCCCTGAGGGAATTACTATTCTATGTTGTAAGAATTCATGAATCTGAACTTGTAACTACTTTAATTTGATAATGATGTTAGACATCAGGGACCTGAGCCTGTTAAAGTGTGTAAAGTCACTTCACATATACCTGACTGTATTAACAAAGGTCTTGTTATGTTACCATGATAACTGGCAACGAGACCTGAGTCTGTTTATTACCTGTTCCATGCTAATGAGACCTAAATAGGCCGAAGCAGCTGTCTATGGCTGCTAACATCCGAGCTCACTATCACTTATGGGAAATGTAGGGACAGACCATTTAACGTTCAAGAAATTTTATAAAAAAATTCTGCGGTCCTAGGCGAAAAAAAAAATCGGCCAGCATACACTAGAAAAACAGTCCCTGCAAAGAGAGCGTTTAAGCAAAATAATCCAAATATTAAAAAAAGTAAATTTGCTTGCACTTTTACCGGAATAAATACTTGCTTGTTCACCTGGGCATAAAAATATAATTCTTGAATAGACAAAATTTTCCACCCTCCCCTCCCTCTCTTCTTTTCTTACCCCTCAAAAGTCGAATGTTCTGCCCTTTAAGGTGTAATGTTCGCTACTAACGTACGCCTAAAGACCATATCAGTGACTTTAAAAATTAATTAGCAACTAGATATGTGCTACTATACTTGTGATTATCATTTAAGCCACATCCCATAAGCATTAGGCTTACCTTATTTTGCGTTATAAAGCCGACTAGCATTGGACTGAGAAAGCCGGCCGCTGAAGCAATACTGTTACATATTCCCATGACAATCCCCGCATAACGTGGAGCAATGTCCAGCATATTGACTTGAAATCCTGCGTAAATAAAACCCGTAGAGCCCCCGGCAAGACACATGCACATCACAACTAATGTAGCACTGCTGGCGTAACTTGCTGTCACGATCATGGTACCAGCAGAGAGAGTTCCTGGCAACATAAATTAGAAAGTATTTTGGATAGTACGTGTTTTTTGATTGGCCAACAAATGCGTTTTTATAGCGCTATGACGTGAACAATATGGTTGGCTGTCTCCAAGTTGTGAGAATAAACAGCTTGATGAAAGAAATGAAAGTATACATGTACACGCGCATTGTTTATCGTCTTTCTGTTTGTTAAGACGGAAAATGATTAATTTATAAAAGAAATAAAACGCCCTTAAAGATAATTATGATAAACCTACTAACGGTCTAACACGCATCCTGCATTCTGATTGGCTACTCTACTAGAGGTCTATTTGTGATAGCCTA
>JAOBAY020069927.1:0-11857 GCA_025331085.2 Zoanthus sociatus | reverse complement strand
GGGGAGGGAACGGGTAGAGGGTAAGGGGGGCTAACACGGGCTAACACGGGATACTTTAGCGCCTCTTTTAAAAAGGTATAAAAACACAGATCGACAGTTTGCTCGGAATGTTCTGTTTCCATACATGGTAATGTCGAACTCGTTTTCTTGTACTGGTAAAGTAACGCATATCGTAAGAGTATAATATATTGTAAATGCAAAAATGTACCTCAAGTTGTTCAATGAAGTTGTTTTTGTCCTTGAACAAAACTTTTGATAACAATTCCTGCTGTGAATGGACCTAATCTCCTTTACATTTGCACTAAAATATGCAAAAATTCTGTGAGCCAGAAATATTTCTATTTTTTCACAGCAATGAAAACTTTGTAATTTTGTGTGAAAAAATAACTTATTTATCCAATTATTGAAAACTTGTACTTCCATCACTGACGTAATGATTAGCTTTTATAGAGCAAACTGTTTTTTAATAATGATAAAACAAATTATGTTATTTTTCATCCACCGCAAAAGAACCTACTCCTACATAATATACAACTTGTTTTCAACCTAATGCAAAGTTGTTTCTTCTTTTATTTTTCTACTTCTCTTCACCTCACGATGCTTCAAATTTTAAAAGTAGGTTAATCTGACTCGATTAAGGTTAAGTTATTTCAAATAACCTGTACCATTTGCTTGGCCATATCAATTTATTAAAATATCGATAAATCTAAATTATGCGGACTATGTTATTTTTTTAGGTATTTTTTAGGTGGCAGTTTGCTCGACTAAATTTAAAAATTATTAAACTGGCCATGATTTAATGTAATATTCACATTTTAGGAAGAAAAAATTAGTTACCCTAAAAGTCAGAACGTCAGGAAACATTAAATTTGTGATACAATATATACAAACAAAGAAATGTTGGTCGATTTAGTTTTGCTACTGTGAAATTTGTTTACTTGAACAAGGACCCACGCTATAAAAGGGAACATAGCTCCTCCCCTTTCTTTTGACGTAGTTGGAGCTTCAATGGCTTTTCAAAGCTGATTTGCGGACGAAGCTAGGAATAGGATGATAATTGTGCAAAACTTTAACACTAAAAAAAATTGCATCCGATTGTCTTTTAGAATAACATATGTTATTTTTTGAACGAGCTGTCGTTAAGCCCACAAATTAAAAACATTGCTATTGGTTGGAATTTGTTAACACAGTACCGAGAGCGCGCTGGACTCGACGGTTCTCGAAATCGATTTACAAACTTAGAGAGCTTGTTTTTCCTAAAGTCCGTTTATTTTTGGTTTGAAAGTAAATACACCACTTCATTGACAAATTAAATTTTATTGCAATTCATCAAGCTGGCTTGAAGTAGAAGGGCATAAAGTTTGACTCGCATTTAGATGTCAATTATAATTATTTATATTTCGGTAAACGTAATTTGCACATAGGGCGGGGCTGCAGAGTTGACAAAATTGATTTTAAGAATAAAAACTTGTAAACATTATGACGCTTGACTTTTAGAATCAACAGCTGAAAACTGAAATTTCCAATTCTTGGAAACAAAGTCAAAGGTAAATTTAGAATTGTACATGTACAGTCAGCACTCCGCTGTGTCATGCATTTCTGCCTCAGTATACGCTGCGTGACCGTCTTGTTTTTTGGAAATAAAAAAAATCGAAGAACGTTTACAAACTGCGCATGCGCAAACTTTGTCATAGGCACATGCAGTAACATGAGTTGCAACATTAGCACATATTCACTTTGATTTTTTAAAAAATTAAAACATTTTATTAAGTCTTTGACTAAGATTGGAACTTATTAGGAGCCTGTGTATAATTTCAGTTTGATTTAATTAAAGACGCGATATTAGACTTTCCACCCTCAGGAAATTATCCAGAAAGTTCGTTCATCCACTTTCGAATAAGTAGTAATGTTCGCTAATATTTTGATGAAATATCACGTCAGGGGCAAGGGGTATCCTCTTGGTTTTTGGGAGTGGAGGGGGGTGAACCTTATTGAAATTAGTTTTCTAAGATAAAGATAAAAAAAATTTTTGTTGGTAGCGAATGTAAAACATGACTCCGTATAGTGCGATTGATAATTTGTTCACGATATGTTTCGTTTTGTACTCAGCTATAAACAATTACAGCTACTCTCACATCGATACAATCATGCCGGAGTCTCAATCTGTGCAAGCAATAAGCTTAAGCGCTGTGGGTGTTTCCAAGTAAATACTTCTACGAGCTTATATCAAAATCAATATCTAAGGCCCCGTCTAAACGAGCAATTTTTATGTGACAAGTTTTATGTGACAATTTTCATTTGCTTGTGTAGATGAACAAAGTTGACCAATTTTTGTATGACAATTATATTTGCTGATAAACTGGCGTGTTAGTTTTTATGTGGCAAATAAAAATTGTCACGTACAGAAAATTGTCCTTGTAGACGAGACAACATAGAAAATTAGCATTTTTTATGCCATTCGCAGACGCCAGGCTCCAATATTTTTTGTTTTCAAATAAAAATTGCTCGTAGTCGTATAGACGCGCCTTAACCAAGCAAATAAAACTTGTCAAATAAAACTTGTTACATAAAATTTGCTCGTGTAGATGGGGCTTGCCGATTGATATTATTCCGACATACAAGCGTAGACCACGCTCAGTGAAGTGTTAAGGATCGTTTGCCAACGCAATGGAGGTAATGGGCATAGTACAATGAATGCACAGAACTCTGCATCGCTAGCTGCAAGGGCATCCGCTGACTACGTTATCAGGCAGGGTGACGGGTCATGTTCCCCTTACTTTTAACACCATCGAAAAAGTTTGACGCCAGCGACTTGAGGAGAAGGTATATTGATAATCAACATAAAACTCAATGGTATCTTCATTCGGTTCAAACATTTGTCTTGGAAAGTAGAGAGTACAAGACAAAACAAGGTCGAGGAAACTTGTTACTTTTCAGATTGAAATACTCTGACTCCATCTTCCTGCTATTAACTGGTCTAATAATGGAATCGCCCAGTGGTTCCATAATTTTCATTGCTCAGTGCTCTTGCCAATTACTATTCTTGGTATTAAGGGTTCCTCGTCTATCATTTCCTGCTACTGCTAGCATGGTCTCTGTTAAAAACCAATCTTTAAACTGGACATATTTCACATATTTCTGTTTCCCAGCTAAACTTAGCCAGGTCGGTCTTAATCTCTGTAGCTTTAAACCTGAGTGTACGACCCTACACTACAGAAGTTCGGGATTGCCTACTCAAACGACTTGCGTTAAGCTCTCGACACTACAATAAACTAGGCGTAATAAAAATAAAATATACCCTAAAACAACTTTATTATAATTATTTAACAATTCTGTCTTTTAAAGCACCATAGAGTTTATTTCTTTGCATATACTTTTTGCTTAGTTATTTGGAATTCTGACATCTTGGTTTTGACAGAACAGAATGCATCACATTTTTGTCGTAAATGTTAGTATTGCTAACTTCAGCTGCTGTGCTAATATGGCGTCTAAAAAACCGAAACCTGCTTGCCAAACAAGGGATGTTTTCAAATAATAACACTTTTTTTCATTTTAATGCTTGACGACTTTTGTAGACGTTATTTAGTCTACATTTCACTTTTAACGTCAAGATATTACGAAGCAAATGAAATTTCCATCTTTATAAAGAAAATAGATTGTTCTAATATAAAGTAAAGAAAGCAAGAAATAAACGAAAAATTCTAAACTCAATGAGAAACGCCATGACACTACTATAAAAGGGAAAGTGTAACACTATAATTAGCAATTGAATAATTTCCTCTTTGTTACATGTATTTTGAAAACAATCATTTAAAAAAAAATATTGATTCAGTTTTTGCAATCTTTTTTTTATCATTTTTTTTCCTTTAGCTTGTTCTTATATCAACAGCTAAAAAAAAACACAAAATATAAATTTATCTTTTAAACAAGGTAGAAACATACTTTGGTTGAAGAAACTCTGTTATACTGAAGTGCTCCCACGCAATACAACTTTGACAATAAGCGGTCTTGAAAGTGAATTTATTGTGAATAATAAACAAATTGTAGACAAAGATAAACCTTTTAAAATTACGATTATGTATAAAAAGGTTGAAATAAGAAAGTATTGTGATATGATAAAAACAAATTCTTTTTCAATATGATTTTGAGCTCGAAATTTGATATCTATCTCTTTCATCAAAAAAGTCTGATTTGTGCAAAAATCAGGAAAAATGTGAGTTGTTATTGTTAACGAAATTTTTGGGAAGGCATAAGATTGTGTCAGGTATCATGAACTTCATACTGATCTGCCACAGAACGTGCACAGCGGCATATATAATATTTGTGAAGAAAATAACCCACTATCTAAAATACTGAGTAAGTATTTGGATAAGATCTCAGTTCTCGGGAACAAATGGCCCCAGCCATTAATTAACAAATATAGATTATCTTTGATAAATTTTTTAATAGAAACTAGGGAGTACCTACCGACAAAGTGCCATCAAGAAAGTTTACGTTTACTGCTAGGAATGAGTAAGTTGAACAACAGCCCTTCACTGGTTCGACATCAACATATTTATTTGCCATTCTACTAAAAAGTCAGTTGTGTTTACGTTTCTGCCAATACTGTAAGTGTAACGCAGAGTCTTTTATGCTTGTGTTTTTACGATAGAGATTTTCAGTTACATTAATTTTAAATAACTACATAATAACTAAATAAAACCAAACGCGCGGTGCAAGTCAACGTTTTTTGAAACAACGTTTAACGTTAGACATCGAGATCGCGTGATCCATATCCACTTTGTGATTCGATCATCCAAGATTGCGTGATCCATATCCATTTTGTGATTGGATCATCCAAGATTGCGTGATCCATATCCATTTTGTGATTCGATCATCCAAGTTTGCAAATTACATTTTGCACAGCGCTACAATTAATATCTCACACGGGTCTATGCTCAACCGCCTCGTTAGCCTCGAGTCGTCGCTCTGCTAACTCGCGTTGGCAATAATTACGATACATCAAAATTACTTCGATATTAACTAAAGAAAACCTAAGTTTCTAAAGTAAATCTATGTTGGGCGTTATTCTTTTTTCTGCAATTTACCTTTCGGTTCTGAATGAGCTAATAAGGAAGTATAATAAATAAGTTTGTTTTATATTGAAAATTTCTCAGTTGACCAGAAGGAGGCGTCTTGATGTGGCAGCGAAAAGTAGCCTTTTAGCCCCAATAGTTTTTGTAATAATTAACTAAATTTACACAAAAAGAAAGAAAAACGCATTACAATAGGTTAAGAAGTATATAACCAAAAATACCATAAAAGCCAAAACTGAGATCTCGCCCATTGCGACTGAGATTTTTAATGTCTACAAAATACAAATGTTTACACTAAACAAGGTTAGATTGAAATTGAAATTTTTCACGTCATACTACGCTTTGTTTATTAGAAAAAATCTATTTAAGTAGTAAAATTTTCAGTGTTTTTCTTTTTAATATCACTTTTTGAGGCTGTTTTGGAAATATCGCAGTTGTCTTTTTTTAATGACCGATCATTGTTGGAAGAAGAGCAACTTTGATGAACTATCGATTAAAGTTCTTCCGAATCAGTTATAAAAATAACATTTAAAAAACAACGCTTTAAGCCTAGACTGGCTCAATGATAAAATCAAGTAGAAAGAAATACATTTCGGAGTTAAAGGTCAACGGTAAAAGGTTCGCAAGAAATATAAAGAGTGCTTCCTTGAAAATATAAACCTACTCAGATAATCAAAAAGGTCAACTAAAAATATAATCGCGCACTTGAAATGTTTTTTTGTTATATGAAATGCGAGGCAGGTGACTAGTTACTTTTAAAAGCAAGAAATATAGCTGCAAAAAGAGATTATGGAAATAAAACGAGAATTGACTGTCATGCATGTTCCTTCGTCCTTATCCTCTTGTTCCGTCATAATCGAAGCGAATCTCTGTATGCCTAACTAAGCTCATTCTTGAAAACTGTGTTGAAAACATCGAGAAGTAAAGCAAAAATCTGTAATTTTTGTATTTTGTGATTTATCTTAGCATGTAAATATAAAACCGTTCGTAACTGATATCTTCAGCTGACCACTGGCGGTAAATTAATGCCATTACTGAGATACTACAGTAAACAGGTTCTGACGTCATCCTGGTGCAGGTGGGGTGTTCAATTTTAAAGATAACTACACTAAGCTGTTTATCATTATAAAATGAAAAACAGTTCTTGTTCTGTTTTGACAAGATATCTCGTTGCTTTTGTCGGTTTTTGATATAGCCCCCTAACCACTTGAAAAATACTTTATTTTATGACTCCAGCGCCCAGGGCAATGCATTTATTATCTTTATGGATAGTAAAGATCGTCGGACTTCCGGGACAGTTTGTATTTAAAATGACGGCGGCTAAAACATTCATTTATTATGTGTTTCATCTGTCTTCTTAGTTGGAATTGTGCCGCACTGTCGTTGAAAATAGGTCAAGAAAAACTGACCGTAAAATAATCAAAACGTTTTAAAGCTTATAGCAAGCATTGTTGTTATGTCTGAAGTTACGCAAGAAGGAATTAGTAATGAAGCTTACGGGGCATACGGTATCGTGATGTTTCTGATCATAACGATGGGACTTTCGGGAAATATCACGACAATAATAACCCTTTTACAGCCTGAACATCGTACTAAAAGCGTCACTTACTTGATGCTGAACCTCGCAGTAGCGGATATCTTCATCTGCGGGCTCGGTTACCCAGTAGCAGTGACCTACAACTTGAAAGACCATCACGCATCCATGAAGGACTCGCGTCGCTGTAGTTGGTTAGCTTTTGCCAATGCCTTATCTGGGATCGCATGTATTTACACACTAACACTTATGAGCATCAGCCAGTATCGAGGAGTGTGCAAAATTGTTGTAACCTCTCGCCAGTTGAATCCTTGTAGCAGCAAAAGACTAGCGGTTAATTTATTTGTAATTTGGGCAGTGTCTTTTGCTCTCTGCTCTCCGCCTTTCTTTAAGTGGAATCGGTTTGTTCCAATTCAATCTGGAATCAGCTGTCATCCTGACTGGCTTTCTCAAGACCCTAGTGACAAAGCTTACATCTGGTTTTTGGTCACTGGAGGCTTTTTCGTTCCCTTAACTCTCATAAGCGTATCCTACATTTTAACATACAGGTGAGAAATCAGTTTTCAACCTGAATTGATCATAATAATAATAACAAATGATAATAATAATAATAATAATAATATAATGATTTTGATAATAACAATATTACTAATATTTTCATCCTCCTTACCCGTGCACCACATGATGACATATACACAAATACACATACACAATTGAATACCAAAAAACTACACGCAGTGTCAAAGGTAAGCTTTTGTTGAATTGAAAAAACTATTTAACTAATTATTCCCGAGAGCTCATTCATACTTATGGCATTTATTTAGTGCAAAGCTTGGTACGAAACATGTTCTCGTTCAACACAATAATTTACTGAGGTGAGCACTTACGTCCCTTGGTGACGCAGTTCATTCAATGTATTTTCTAGTGTAAAACTCAAACCACCAAAGTTGCATTTAAAGAGTCTACTTACGTTAAAATGATGTTTGGATGAAGAGGTATTAACAAGATATAGTCATGTAACCCTTGTGATTCCAAAAGGATATGTTGTTCCAGACTGCCCACTCTCACTCCCCCTAAGTTAAATATAGCGTAAGGGCCAGGTTTATTTTTAAAGTCAGATGGTAGGTTAATTCCGCAGGGGCTAGATTCTGTTTTCCATCGAGAAGCTGTCCCAGACTCCACATTATTACGAGGGATCGTTCGGCACTCCGTAGGATGATGGGTTCTGTATTCCAAGAGGATGCACTCCATTTTCTATCAGATAGCTAATCCAAACTTAACAGCATGAGGGGTTTCGCTTTCCACAGGATGACGAGATTCAGAATCAACAGAATGATGGGATCTGAACTCCAAAGGATGATTAGGTCCGGACTTCACAGGTTGATATGGATTCTAGACTACACAATATGATGATGGGTTCAAGACACCAAGGGATGATGAATTTCGGGTCCAAAGGATGGGTCGCATCAGTTAAAAGGGATGCCTCAAAAGGTCCTTATCAAATATTGAATTTTGATTCATGTTCGGTCTTCGGATTTATGGATGCCTAAATGCGACTCAATGATTTTGTATCAATGGCCATTTACGTTTTATTGGCAAACAAATTTGCATGGAACACTGCATATTGGTTCTTTGGCTGTGTTATATTGTGTTATATTGTGCCCTTGGTTACTTTTTAAAGGAGCTACAAATACACTGTAATGGTTTTGTTGTGTGCTATTTTCTCTTTCAATTTACACTGAATTAAGCCATGCCTTATCCCAAGTCCTTCGGTGCCGATTACATTAAAAAAAAATGATATCACCATATATAATTCTCTTTCCTTGCTCCCGAAGAATTGTCAATTTTAAAATTAAGACTTCCATAACTCTCACTGTCTCTGTCTGTGGTCAATGTAGAATGCCTACCAGAATAAAAAAATAGATAAAAAACAAAGTCATCATCAAATTATTAATTCTTTCGGTGCAAAGAAGTCTACCATCGTAGATGTTTAGCTGATGTAGATGACTTTTTCATGAAGCCTTGGTTATGTCATAAATGTTATTAAAGTTTGGGTTTGTTTTATATCGACCGCAATTATTTAAAAAACATTGTACAACTATTCTTATTGTTTTAAAAATTTTGAAAATATGATTTTAAGAAAAGAAACTGATTATTTGAAATTGACACCATCATAATGTCTTTTTATAAAATGCCTATTTTGTTATATATCTTCTTGAGAATAATTTAAGGATAACATTTAATTTAAGGATGTGCAACAAATTCAGTGTTTTTATAAATCAAATTAATTATCAATGGTTTTGAAATAAACTCGTGATTAGAAGGAATTAGTTCCATTAAATAACATATTGTTGTTCCAGGTGTCCGTCTCTTAGAATGGTACAAGAAAAAGTGCACAAAAAGAAAATATTTTGACCGCAAGACATTCTAATTGTTGAGCACAGATTTAGCTAGCAACTCGGAAGGGATGGCTCAAAAGGACGTACAAACAACAGGGAATCGTAGTCTTTACGTAAATATCATTATTGGATTTGTAGAAAGTGCACTACAAGGATTATTTGGCATGAAGATTGTAAGTTAATTATCCTTGCTTGGTGAAACACACGTAAACTGCCTGCAAAGCAAACTCATTATTCTTTCAAAAAAAATGTCAAATTGAACTGCCTCTAGGAATTTCGAACCAGAACTCGAATGTTGATAGAGACCAAACATGACCTCGTAAAATTGAATATTTAAAACGTCATTTTGAGGCATCCCTTTAAACGCGACCCACAAGATGATGAGATCCGCGGAATCAACAGAATGATGGATTCCGGACTCCACAGAATGATAGGATCCGTAATCAGCAGAACGATGGGATCCGTAATCAGCAGAACGATGTCTTCCGGACTCCACAGAATGATGGATTCCGGACTCCACAGAATGATGGATTCCGGACTCCACAGAATGATGGGATCCGTAATTAGTAGAACGATAGGATCCGTAATCAGCAGAACGATGTCTTCCGGACTCCAGATGATGATGTCCAGCTTCCAAACTCTACAAGGGAATGGGCTCCAACTTCAAAGAATGATAAATTCCAGGGTTTAAAAGTCTACATTCAATTCCAAGCTCTATAAATTACGAAGCTAGAAATTAACTTGCTTTATTTTTCATACAGGTTCATGCTGCGTTCAGCTGTGGGCGAAATAGGAGACAATGCAAACAGGAGGAGAATGTACATGCAAAGGAGGATTGGTAAGGTAATAACAGCCGCCATCTTGGCTTTCGTGATAAGTTGGTCACCCTACTGCATTGTAAGTTTAATCTCCAACTTTAGAGGAAGTCACGTGATCTCACCAGAAGTTTCACTTGTACCTGAGTTAATGGCAAAAGCGTCGGTGATTTATAATCCTTTGGTTTACTGTTCCGTCAATGCTTCATTCAGAACAACGCTGATTAGATTGATCGGTGGCTCACTAAACCGGATACTATCGGTCACAGAGAGGCGGAACACAGTGGAGATGGAAATAACGTCATCGATTAGCGTGAGAAGACTTCGAGAAAGATACAATCGCTCCAAGAGCGATCCAGCGTGCATAAACGCTATAGATAACAAACTAGTCTGTCTCCAAGACGAAGGAAAAAGACGATCTTCTTCCTTTGAAATGCGCATTAGTAACATATGATTGCACTAAACTGTTGCCTTGCCATAGAACAGTCTCGACGGCATCTAAAGGCAATAAAATATTTAATCAGTGCTGAGATCAATACCTCGAAGATTGCTTATGTAATGTGGGAATAACGTTTAGTGTTAAACGTTAAAACAAACTATTTGGGCAATTATATCAAGTGATAAAGCAAAACTTAATGTTCAAATCCATCACTGAATTTTTGGTATGATCCTTTTAAACATTTTTTAGGTCACTTAATATTATAAATTTAATCCAGTTGGAACAATAGCATTATATTGTCCTGTAACATAAATGTGTACCAAACACACTAAACAAATGATTCCTACTGCTATCAATGAACTGTACTATACCTCGAAAGCTCAAAGATATAATTAAGTCATTTTACAAAGGAGTGTCGTTGACTGATTACATTTTATTGGAATATATAGAAATAAAATAACCATTTAAAGACGAGTTTGAATTAATTTCGTGTTGAGCGAGCTTCGTTGGTGTAACGTGAAGGGGGGAAGGGGGTGGTTCCTGGCCAGCTGATTTTAAGTTAATTGCCGCAAGTCTATGTGACACCAACATCGGTATCCACAAAAGACTATTGTAACAAAAAAATACGGAATGAATATTTAATTTATTAAGAGTTAATAAATACACTACTTAAAACATATTTCGTCGGTGTTTCTATAGAACTTATTACATGAAAAAATTAAGTTACTCACCCTTGTGAAAAGTTGAGAAGCATGGAGAAGGCTGACGTTTCGGACTGTAGTCCTTCGTCAGAATGAATGTGTGGGAGACACTCAGGAGCCCATTGTGTAGGAGCTTAAAACGAGCATTGTGCTTGCCCTACCCCATTGTGCTTGCCCTACCCCATTGTGCTTGCCCTACCCCATTGTGCTTGCCCTATCCCATTGTGTTTGCCCTACCCCATTTTTAGGAGTGAAGCTATTTTTAGACTTACCTAATTTACATATCGCGAGAAATAATTAAGTCGTACAATAAACTCCTGACACTATAGACCTCTTTCATAAATGGCGACCATTTAAGTATTTTTTTGTCTTCATTCAAATTAGCTTCACTAGCCTCGTTTGGGGTAAGATATTCTTTTGAATTTTCTGCTCGAATACGAGGTTAGTGAGGCTAATTTATTGGATGAAGACAAAAGAATACAAAAATGGTCGCCATTTATGAAAAAGGTCTATAACAGATATCTTTTTTTGTTAATAAGAACAAACTTAATAAAAACAGTGAGGCTCAAATTGCCTAAAAAAATGAGAACAATCTGAGGCTGAAATGAATTGTTAAGGAAAATATAACTGCTATAACAATGACGACACGCAGCAAGCAATCGCACTTACTTATTTTGATACTAATTAACTCCAACTGTAACAGATTCTGTGCTGTACAATATACATATATTGTCGTATCTCCTTCAAAATTTATACTCGGTCTCTAAATGTATTGAAATTACGTAGTTTGGCATAATTTACGGTGGCCCAGAAGGGACATGCTGCAAAAAATAACTTGCTGCAAACAAAAATAAAACGCTGCAAACAAAAAATTATCTGCTGCAAACAAAAATA
>JAOBAY020069926.1:0-20909 GCA_025331085.2 Zoanthus sociatus | reverse complement strand
ACTTCTCTTGAAACAAATTTTTAGCTGCATTTTTTCTATACGTACCTTCACTATGAATTCTGAAATAAGTGTTCTTATTGCTTCAAGTTCAACACCTAATTAGTTTTTATACATTTTCAATCAAAAAGTACAAAGATTGATAACATAACGAGATAGGTATGTAGAAAAACAAAGGAAATATCCTGCAAACCGGTTCTCCGAAGTGTTGTGGAAGGAACGAGCCACAAGGGGAATGGGGAGAGGAGAGGAGAGGAGAGGAGAGAAGAAACTAAAAAAATAGCTTTATCTAAGAAAGCAGATTTCGGCAATAAAGATTTTTGGTCAGCCAGCAGCTGGCAAAAACAATGTTTATCAAAGCCAAAACCAAACAATTTGTTTTTATTATTACCATTAACCTCGTGGCATTTCTTATAGCAAACTCAGGGATCGATGTAACCTTTTCACCTAGCTACTTAACCAACCCATCAACAAAGTTTCACTTCGTTGCTCACAATCTTGTTTCTCTCCTAAAATATGTGCTGAAAAACCCTTCTATCGACTCACCAACTCATAAAATTCTTAAGTGACTTGTATTAACCACCTTGACTCAATCCACATCTGCATCACCTTGCTACGATGAGGTCCAAACAAAGCATCAGCACTACAATGATCCCTAACAAGGTATCAAATTCAAACTTGGAAGTTTGATTCAGGGATAAAGCTCTCAGCACATTGAAAAGCTTGCTTGCACGGTTCTGAACACTTACATCTGTCATTCTGCTCAAGATATTGGTGCAATGGGTAAAAAACTAAAACTAATATAATCAAAAACATTCACGCAACAGTTGAGAAATGATCGGACTAGTAACATATCATCTTGCATGATGCACTAACTACGGCATTGATCTTGACTCACTAGAATCTTGTGTATACAAACCGCTCTTCAGAGGATTAACACTTACTTTGGTTTGCCTAAGAACCGTATTTTATTGCCATGTAAGCAGTTCCTGTAAATTTTCCAGAATTTGAAGGAAACTTCACTTTGAAGATCAAGTATCAAGGATACACTGCACGCCATGAATTCACTGTACTGTAGTACCTGCATGGTCAAGCACTTGCCTGCTGGACTTGAAGTAACCCCAAAGCACGGACACTTTGTTTTGTTTCTAGACTTTTTTAAGGATGTCCGGACATAGCAGCTCCAACAGAAACCTTTTTTAAATTTCTAAGCCACTATTTTTTTTCTTTTTGTTAAACAAAGTAAAACAATATAAAGTTAGGAGCTTGTTTATCACTTTTTTCTTGTGTCACAGCATTAACTTATGCTTGTAGACTCGTGTGACTTACCTTCAAGGTATGCTGGGAAAGAACTTGTTTAAAGAATCTGACATATAAAATTCTTAATATTTTTACATATTTGAACTCCAGTATGTTTGAAATAAAAAATGTCCTGATCTACATACAGTCGTCATTATCTCAACTTCCTTCTCCATGCTGCTTGGTGCTGATAGATATATTTGGATGGTCGATGGTTGTAATTGTGTTTGAAGGCCAGTTGATATAATCTGCATTACTGAAGGAATTACAGCTCGCCAGTCATCTATTAAAGATAACAGTAACTTAAAACCCCTACAAAAACAGTATCTCATTTATAGCTTAGACTATAAATCACTAAAGGTACAGTAATATTAAAAGCAAATGCTTGTGAGATGTACTGTCAGTAGTTTAAATGATAACCATCAAGTAAAGATAGAACAAGCATGGTAATACCGGTTGCAGGCCCGTAGCAGGGTTAAAAAAAGTGAGGGGGCCCACTTTTAAAACAACAAATATAACCATAAAAATGTGCATTAAATAGTATTGTTAGGAAGTTCCTTACACATGTACAAGTCTTAGCAGGTCAGTTGTTTTTGATGCTTGGCATAGAAGTTTTGGAATGTCTTGCAAATAATTGCTTCCTGTTTTCTTTCGCGAACACAAATTTATTAGCCGCATCCAAGCATCTTTTTGTCCTTGTGTATCTGAAGCAACATCACGTGATTTAGACGGTCAGCCTTTGTTGTAGCTCTTAGGTTTTTATACGCCTTAGTGCAGAGAAAGATCTTTTGCTCACAGCATTTGGTGGAACAAGTAGAGGAGTTATGTGAAGAGGTGAAAACGGTGAGAGGTTTCTGTTTTTTGGGAATAGGGTGAATGCAACAGGTGGTTGTGAGGCAGCTATGATAGCAAGAGCAAGAATTGGGTGGGTGAAGTTTAAGGATTATGGAGAGTTGCTGAACTCAATTTAAAGGTTCTCGCTTAAGATGAAAGAAATGGTTTATCGGAGCTGTGTAAGATTGGCGATGTTATATGGGAGTGAGATGTGGTGTTTGAGGGAAAATGAGATGGCAATTTTGAGAAGGACCGAGAGAGCAATGGTGAGAACAATTTGTGGTGCAAAACTGATGGAGAAAAAGAGGACAGAGAACCTAATGGAGATGTTGGGTTTGAAGGAAACAGTGGTTCAGATGGCAGAGGCAAATGGAGTGAGATGGTATGAGGATGTGCTGAAGAGGGATGATGGGCATGTTTTGATAAAAGTGTTGGAGTGTGAAGTGAAGGGCAAGAGGAAGTGAGGACAATCAAAAAATACGTAGAAGATGCAAGTGGAGAAGGAGAGCAAAAGTGCTGGTTTTGAGAAAAATGATACCATGAATTAAGCGAGATGGAGAGTGGGAGTTAGAGAGATTGCTACAAAGTGGGGTAAATCCAGCCACCTCCATTTATGGGGATAAAACCGGATCAAAATTGGATTGATGACATTTACCATACATGATTAAATTTTTGCTAGTGTTAGTGTTTACACCTTACCTCTGTTAATGTTTGTAAAGGGTCCATGTTTCTCCATTAGCACTCCCATTGTCTCCAGTCCCCTTAAAGGAGTATTAGACTTTGATAGTTCATCAACACTTTGTTCACTCTCATATGATGAGGTTAACCAGTCATCTGGCAATGGTAAACCATCTTCATTATTTGCATAATATTCATCACTGCAGTTAAAATAGATGTTCATTTTCTTCTCCAATTCCCTCTTTGCATGTAGAATATCCTGTACTTCTTGCTCTTTTGACTCTCGAAAGACTTTGAAATGTTTCCTCAACTTATCTCGCTCTGTTTGTTGGAAGAAAGATATATTTGTTTGTAAGAAAGAGTAGATAGGATTTTAATGACATTGAAATTTTTAAAACTTAAGTATAATTAATTTTAATTTGTTCTCATTTTTTTATATATAAACTGATAGCTACAGCACATATCAGTAAAATGATAAGGATAGTAAATTATTACAGTTCTGTAGAGAATAATATAACATTTGTACATTTTTTAAAAAATCATGCTTTTGTGGTGAGTTGAAAAGTTTGTCTTTTGAAGTTCTCTCAAAAATGAATCTTGAACATTACCTCAATTTACAAAAAAATATTTATTGACTTCTATAAAGACAAGAGCCTTTCTTACTGAATTAAGTCTATTGCAATTAATTTAATAGTTGATAGTTTCTTGATGTCCTTTTGTACTTATTATTGTTTATAAGAACTACCAAGTTTTACAAGAATTGTTCAGGTTTGTATGATCATGAGGAACTAAAATTAAGGATAACAGTGGCTGGGACATCAGAAGTGCACTTACCCAACTAGTGTTTATTGCAAAAATAGAAAAGGAAGCAACAGAATATTAATCACAAACTCAAGACAAAAACTTTCAGTTGGTAGCTGTACATGCATGTTGTATGTTTGTGGATGATCATGTTTTAAATAAGAGATAAATCATAGGTTTAACAGATGGGAGGCTGAAATAGAAGAAAGGGGATAATTGTAAAAAGAACGTGGACGTCCATTCAGGTCTGTGTGTAAACTATCAGCAGGGGACAGGAATGGCATCACCTTGAAAACAAAACTTCTTGAGTATCATGCAACTATCACACTCACCCTGTTATATGGCAGTGAAACCTGGACAACACATGTCTTGCATCTCCGAAAGATCAATTAGTGTTTTCAGCAAAGATATCTACATCAAACCTTGGGAATCAAATGGCAGGACAAAATTTCCACTGTTGAGACTCAAAAGAAAGCAAAGGCAGTTCCTACTAAGTGGTTATAACAGAGAACAGATTACGTTGCTTAGGCTACATATGCTGCATGGCCGACCATCGAACTCCAAAACAAGTGCTCTTCAGTGAGCTTACAAACAGTAGTAGAAAACAAGGCAGACCACATAAGCAATGAAAAGACTGTATCAAAGATCTTAAACTCTTTAAAATGGGAGATGACTGGCAGTCTTACTCTTATGTAATGGACTGCAAGAAGTGGAGGCACCTCCAGTACAATGTTGAAATGGTGGCAGTTGCTGCCCTTGAGGAGAGTGCACGCCAGCGTAGCATCTATTGACACAACAGACAAGGTCCCCATCATCACCAGGATCCAGGATTGGTTAAATACATAACAAATTGGCAACAGCATCCTGCATGACATGATTATCACAAGACTAACTGACGAAGAACACCTAGGAACATCAAGAAAGTTCTACAACGACTACAAGATGCTGGCCTGAAAGGGAACAGAGAAAAGTGTGAGTTCTTACGTGATTAAGTCCAATTCTGTGGCCATGTAATCAACAGGAAAGACCTTCACCAAAACACAAGAAAAGATTGAACCTGTCGTCAACACTGCTAGACAAGAGAGCATGATGCAAGTCCGTTCATTCCTGGGACTAGTCAACTAGTACAATCGTTTTTTACCCAATGCCGCTAGCTACAGTTCTACACCCGTTGCACCAATTACTTCAACAAGACAGGGAATGGGACTGGACTAAACATTGTGAAAAGGCCTTTTAAGAAGCCAAGCATCTGATAACGTCCAACTTGGTCCTAATGCATTACGATCCATCTTTACATGTCAGCCTTGCATGTGATACTTCCCCAACAGGTATTGGAGCCGTGCTATCACACATCATGCCTGATGGAACAGAGCAACCAGTAGCCTTCCCCTCTCAATCACTGACTGTAATGGAACAAAATTATGCACAAATCGATAAAGATGCTCTGTCTGTTGTATGGGGAGTAAAGAAATTCCACATCTATCTGTATGGACACAGATTTACACTGATCACTGATCATCAGCCTCTGACAGCCATTTTCCATCCAGAGAAGGGACTGCCTGCCATGATCGCATTGCGACTTCAACGACATGCCTTATTCCTTGCTGGTCTTGATTACAACATGGAGTACAAAAACCCTAAGGAACACTGTAATGCAGATGGTCTGTCAAGACAACCCTTGCAACAACAGCAGAAGGGTGAGAAAAACTTTGACTCATCAAAAGTGTTTCATGCCATGCAGGTCAACATTCTTCCAGTAACCAGTGATTCAGTTGCTAAAGAAACAAAATGTGACCTACAGTAGTTCTTGCCCAAGTCTATGAGTCTGTACTGAAAGATTGGTCACAACGCTTTGATGGAAACAAACCATACCATGCTTGAAAGAATGAACTTACAGCCCATCAAGGCTGTGTTCTGTGGGAATGAGAGCAGCCATTCCTAGTAAACTTTAAGGAAAGATTCTAGATGAATTGCATGATGGTCATCAGGGGATGGTTAAAATGTAGGCCCTGGCAAGGAGTTATGTCTGGTGTTCGAATAATAACCAGCAACTGGAAGACACACCCTGAAGCCACAGTGGTTGCCAGCTGAATCAAAAGATGCCAAGCAAGACCCCATTACATCCATGGGAGTGGGCTACAGCTTCGTGGGAGCGGATCCACATTGACTTTGCTGGCTTCTTTCAAGATTCAATGTTCTTGGTGGTTGTCAACATACACAAAAAATGACCTGAGATCATTCCCAATGAAGTCAACTATGTCGTCTACGACTATAAACGTGCTGAGAAATTTATCTGTTTGCCCATTTTGGAAATCCTGAACAGATTGCTAGCGACAACGGACCACAGTTTGTATCCAGTGAATTCCAACAATCCACCAAGTCCAATGGTATCAAGCATGTGACCTCTGCAAAATATCACCCAGCTACAAATGGCCAAGCAGAGAGATCAGTACAGACTTTCAAACAGTTACTATGTGCAATGGTGGAAACCCCTAAACCAGTAAAAAGGAGATTAGCGAAGTTCCTTATTGCCTAAATGAATACACCCCACCCAACCACAGGTGAAAGCCCTGCAGTGCTGATGCTTGGGAGACCATTGCGCACTTGTCTATACCTGTTAAAACCCACCCTGAATTACAAAATGAGAGACAAATCACTCGAGCCAAGCGCAACCTCTATGAACAGACAACACCTGAGGAAGGTCTGCGACTACCGAGGAAGTTTGAAGCACTTGGTGCCCTGGATGTGTTATACAGAGGACAGGTCCCCTGATGTACAAGGTTGCAGCGACACATAGACCAGTTGTTACCTACAGGTTTTTCAACCAGCTACTCAGCAAAATGAAAAACCGCCAGACCCTACCAGTACACCTACCTTAAAAAAGTATGGAGGAGACGCCGGTCGAAATGGCAGTTGAGACTCCTCCAACCCTGGAAGGACCCCCAACAGCTTCCCCTAGCACACCAGAACCAAGTTAGCAAAGACAACCGAGAGTACGAAGAGCACCAGAGAGACTTAACCTATGAACTGTTGGCTTCACAGCCAATCATGTATTTGTTTCTCATTTGTCTTAAACTGTTTATTTGTATGCCATTAGTAGCCAGGGTTTGTTAATTTTGTTGGGAGGAATGTTATGGTCCCCCTTGCATCAGTGTATGGTGCATATGCAAGCAAGCACATGTGGTTCATGCAATAAATGAGCAACTTTGCAGCAACATTTTGTCTAGCTTATATCCTGTTATTATTGATTAAATACATATTAACACACGTCTTTGTGGACCTGGAGAAGCCAAGGAAAGCAATTGAATGGGCACTGAGAAGACAAAAAGTGCCAGAAATACTTATCACTGCATATTATGTTTCTGTATGCAGAATCAAGATTCAGGGTGAAAACACTAGCAGAAGCATCAGAGGCTTTTGACACAAGAGTGGAACTATACCAGGAATCAGCTCTTAACCCACTGCTCATCACAGTAATGGAGGAGGCAACTAAGTTGGCAAGAAAAGATGGCCTGTGGGAGCTGCTCTATGCTAATAACTTGGTACTGACAGCAGAATTGAAGGAAGAAGTCACTCACATGTTTAACATGTGGAATGAAGGGATGGAGCAGAGAGACTAAAAATGAATATGGACAAGATAAAATCATTGTTGACTGGAGATCCTGTAAAGCTAGAGAGAAGATTCAGTCAGGAAGATGGCCATGTGAATGCTGTGGAAGAGGGGTGGGAGCGACCTCTGTGCTTTGTACTGAATGTAATAAACAGTGTCACAAGCTATGCTCAGGTCTGAAAAATCAGAACTTTGTTTGTCCAAAATGTGTAGGAGAGGAATTCGAAGAGGGTGGTGATAACAATAAAGACGATGAGGGTTCTGGATTGGTAGAAAATGGAGAAATGTTGGAGGAAGTAAAACAGTAAATATTGCTACTTGGGATATGTGTTAGACTATGAAGCAGGAGTGGAGAGAGCAGTGTGAGTGAGAGTAACAGCTGCATGGAGAAGATGGTGAGAAATTGCCAGTTTATTGGTGAACCGCAGCATAGGCCTGAGGACTAGAGGAAGGGTATATGAAGCTTGTGTGATATCTGCTCTAATGTATGGAGTAGAAATATGAGCAGATGTGATCACAGAATGACAAGAGTGAGGTGGCAAGATGGGAGTTCTAGCAGTAAGGTGGCGAGATGTGTGTAGTTGAAGACCTTTCTGTTAAGTTGAAGCAGAGAAGGCCAAGATGGTTTGGACATGTGAAAAGGGCAAAGGGGGATGTGTTGGGTGAGGTGAGAGTTGGGGGGCAACAGCTGGCAGAAAGACTGAAGAAAAAGATATAAGTGATTGTGTGATGGAGGATATGAATTTGTTGGGAGTGGATGAGCATATGGTGCAGGATCAACAGATGTGGAGGGCAGTCATCTCCCATCCAACCCCATCCTAGATGGGAAAATGCAGACGTTAAACGAGAATGATGATGATGATGATGATGATGATGATGATGAAATTTGATAAGATTTCTGTAAAGCATGTGCATTAGCATAATAGTAATTAGAACAAATACAAATAGTAATATAATTAATATTAAAATGAATAAAGCAATTATTTAGGTTGTGTTTTTTATGAACCTCCATTCATGAATCTTTGTTAGAATGTTTCTCTTATTGGCATTGTCCTAACAAATAATCTTTTTGTAATCACTATATAAGAGACATTATGTAAGTCTTTGTTTTTCAACATCTTCGAGAGAATTGTTCAAAATGTTTTGCAAACTAAAATTGTTGTTACTTGTTAAATTGTAGTTCAACTTCAACTGATCACACAAGAGATCACAATATTTAAATGTGGATATTTACAAGCAGCGATCTCATACACACTTAAAAACACTTCAAAACGTATGTAAAAAAATATAGACATTTAACAATCATTATCTTAAAGAACGATGAAATAGCAATTATCATAATTGTCAATAATGACAATTACAATATATCAATGTGACTGCCATCACAAAGTGATGTAGTGTACTTCAAACCACTTTATACAAACTAAGTGATGTGGAAGTATTTTGGATATAAACTGACATGGGCCTACCAGTTTCCAACGAAGCAGCTCTCTGCAAGGCTTGTTCTTCCGCTTTAATAGCACCTTCTCTTTCCTTCAACAGCTTGTCACAATGTGATTGGCGAACTTTTAACTCACCTCTTAACCTTTGATTCTCGTTGTTAAGTCTGTCCTCCTTCATTTCTAAACCTGCGATCTTAGCGTTTGTCCGATTTCGAAAATTCTCATACTCTTGTTTAATCGTTACCGTGTCAGATGAACCCTCAATTTCAAAGGAACGAGCAGACATTAAACTAAACGATTTTTTTACACCTCCACTAGTTTTGGAACTTTGACTTTTCTTAAGGCTAAACGAACGTAGACCAGAGAAAGTTCGCCGAATTTGACTCGTTCCATCATCGGCTCGACTCTTGTGGTTGTAATCACGAACTTCGTCAACAATTTCGATATTATGGCCTTCATCCTCGCCATTAGTATCACTGTTTTTTGCAATCGAACCAGCAGTTCCCATTGCTTTCGAATGAAAGTTCGATAGCACCCTTTTAGCTTGATCTTGTCACGCGCGACCAGTGATAGTACAGTTAAGGCATCTTGATACTAATAAGAAACTTTGATGAGAAAACCATTTCAACATAAATCCTTTAAGGGATTTGATCACTCAACAAAAAATTAACTGTGGATGCAGTTGGTAGTCGATGAAAATGTCTTGAAAACATCTCTAATACTTTTGTTTGTTTTTTTCTGATTGAAAATATTTTGGACTGATTTATGGCGGACATCAATTCAAGCACAGGCTTCCCAAGCTCGAAGTTAATCATATTAAAAAAATTTCCCATATAAAGTCTGTAAAGTCTTAAAAAATTTACTAAACATTTCAACAAGAAAAACATTGAAAATAAAGTTCCTCTATTTGAGATTACCTTGTGTTGGTCTCTTGGTGTGTATTTTGGGCACAATTGGAGGTGTTTAGAGGGACATTTTGCTATCCGTCTTTCACTCTCTTAGAGTGAGACGAAGTGAAGGTTGGCAACTTTGATTTGAACCTTTCGCATGTTGATGTGTCTCAGCAACGAACACTGCGGATCACCCGAAGACATTACTTTGCGGATATGCACGCAGATTTTTAAATCGATTTGGTTTGTATTACGGAAATTATGGTTCCTAGCGTAGGAAGGTTTCAAATCAACGTTGCGAGCCTTCACTTCTTTGTCTATATACAGATTAGAAGAGCGATCGCAGAAAATTTCTCTAAAACACCTCCAATCGTGCCCAAAATACACTCCGAAACAAAGACAAGGTGAATTCAAGGTTGGTAAACTCTATTTCCAATATTTTTGTTGTTGAAATTTTGATTAAATTTAATAGGACTTTGTATCCATGGGAAACTTCCAGGTTGGGAGGCCTGTGATTCAAGCAGCCAACAATTTCAACAAACCACAGATAACCCAGACTGAGCGTCCGTTATTAGTGGATCACAATTATTTTTAATAAGGCCTAACCAATTTAATTTCGGGGAGCACGCAATTTTTTAAAAAATTTGAAGGGTCGGTCGGTCAGAAAAAAAGAAAAAGAAAGAAGAAATCCCCATTTTTTTTGCTTTGCATTAAATGAATCTGGCTACTTTTGAAAAACAAAATAACTGGTGAACAGAAACTAATACCGCGACAAAAAAACGCACCATTTATTTTTACGACGTGTGAAAACAATAAAGTTCCGGTGTTGAGCAGTTTTAAAAGCTATCTTCATTCACTGTTTCCATATCAATTCAAATTTAAAAAGTGCGTTTGTAACTCGTTTATGCATTTGGGACTCGTCAGTACGGTGTAGCAGCTAGAGTAAACAGTCAGCCAGCCAGAGGCTAGCTGTTTATCATGCTCAAAGTTGTAACCCAATACCGACTCGCAAAACATACTGGTTCACTGACAATTTGAGAGCTAAGAATCACGAAATGACAAGCAATGCTGTGAAGATTCGGCACATTGGCTGCTGTTTACTCTAGTTTCTTCACCGTACTGACGAGCCCAAAAAGGACGAAACAGCTCAGTGTACCTCTACGGTTGAATTGGTTCACTGACAAATTGATTTCAACGTAGTTTTCCAGCTATTCATTTTATTTTACTCATGTATTTTCAAGTTTGTTCCTTTTGAGCTTTAATGATGGCAAATAAAATTAATTGATACTTATAGAATATTAATTAGGAAATTTAAAATAAAACTTACAAAATTTTAAAAGTAAAATAATTATATGTATGGAAAACACAATTTTATGTAAGTATAGTAAGTTTTGTTTTTTGTGCGATAAAAAGAACATTTCCTGATACAAAATCGGATGCTTATTAAAGGACCATGGTGTTGTATACATATCTCAACCACAAAAGATAACTATGAGTCTATGAAACATGCCTTTATTTTTTTAACATTACACAACTTTTCGAGTCAGATATTTGTCAACTTGCTTGTAACCTCAATATAATTCCTGTAAGTACCCAGCACTATAAAAGCTAGCATGACCGATCGCGAAATGATTATAGTAGTTTTAAATGACTTGCAAATCTCCTTGAAATTAATATTTACCTCTCTAGTCCTCTATATTGACGGTTATCATCGCGGCTGTTGTGCAGCTTCCTCACTTCATTCTGTGAATACAATTTAAGATACATAGTAATTAGTAGTATTACAGTATTTACTATCAATAATGAAAGAAATTGCAGTTAGCAAGATTGAACTGAATAACAACAACAAAGAAAATATCGCTTATTTGAAGAGTGAACAAATCCCTGTTTGACCTATCCTGCTTGCCTCGAACCTTGTTCAGTGAGGCAGTAGATTGCTTTTCCTGCACTTGTTCCAATAAGGCCACAACTTTCTCCTTAATGCCAGAGATAGTTTTGCTTTGCTCATCCATTTTTCGCACAAGCTGGTCAAGTGCTGCCTGACAACTTGCAAGCCCAGCATATAAATTGTGTTACTTAAATCTGTTTGTTGATCTTCCCTTTCATGTCAACTACGACTGTGTGAATGACCTCTAGCTGTAGTAGGAGACGAATTGTGACTTGTAACCTCCATCCTCGATAATGAGTTTCTACCATAGTATTTAGCGGTTCTGTGCTTGATGAACAAGAACTTTGTCGATACAACTGTCTCACGCTCATCTTTTCCACCAGCACACTTTAAAGTTTAAGCTAGGAAAAAAATCTTTTTCCCACCTTACAACAGCTGTGTGAATGATCTGTAGCTGTTGTAGGAGACGGATTGCGACTTGTAACTTCCATCGTCGATAATGAGTTTCTACCATAGTATTTAGCGATTTTTCGCTTGACGAACAAGAACTTTGTCGATACAACTGTCTCACGCTCATTTCTTCCACCAGCACAACTTAAAGTTTAAGCTAGGAAAAAAAATCTTTTTTCCGCCTTACAAAAGTGGAATGTAATTTCTTTTTCACGCTCTCTTTAGGTCTTAACCCACGTAAACAGATTGGTTGATTTCACTTCGTCTTCAATTGGCGGTGTTCGTCATCAGTTAACGGATGCTAGATATATGTACTCGTGCCGCCGTACTCGTGACAAAACGCTCGATTCGCGAGGAACTTTGGAAATGTTTAAAAAAATGTCTAAATCCATAGAAAGATTTTTCTGCTGCCATTGTGATCGCTATGTAAGAAAGAAAGAAAGAAAAGAAACAAAAAATTCCTAAGCGTGGGTAGGCAATCGCAAATTGAAAGTAAGATACTTTTTGGCGGGAAATTTTAAGGTCAATTATTAGGCTATAAGAATTGATTATATTTTTGTAACAGTTGTTGGTTGTCATCTAGTAATAGAGTCATCAGACCCAGGGGATTTGACATTTTTATGGAAGCCAGATTCAAATTCCCCACCCCCAAGCACCTATTAAATGTCAATTTCCCACCTCCAGGGTAACTTTTTCTAACAGAGTCAAGACTTAATAATTAACAGCTTGGAAAGATTTCAAATTCCTTTTTAACAGTTGATGGAAATGTGCCGTCAACGACGAGAACTTTTTGCCGCTCGCCATACTGAACAAGGACCTAAAATAGAGTGAAGAAAACATGCGTAATAATAAACTTTTGAATGGAATCAAGCATCACGAAGAACATTATTACAAAAAGTAATCCAAGAGAAAAAGAAGGAACGAAGATTCTTCTACTTTATATAAACATTCGATCATACAATGAAGAAGTGATGGTTTATATATACCAAAAAATAAAACAGATTTCCGTACCTTTCTTTCGCTCATCTTATCTTGATACTTCGAAGAAAAGCAGATGTCATTTACCTCTGGTGTCTTCTGGGTATTATTAAGATGACAAGTCACTCATTTCCAGTTTCTTTTGGTCTTCCAAGATGGCGGCCATGTCAAATTCCCGACTCAGGGGCAACGCTTAAATGTCAAAATCCCTACCCAGGAGAAGGCACTCAGAATCAATTTCCCGTGGGTAGCCCGCTCCCCCCTCCCACCTTGGGGCTTAACATTGATAGGTGCATTAGTTTAATTTGTTTGCTTTTGCTTGTCTGCTCAGTTTTATTTTTTTTTGTAGGTGCTAATAAGTTGATGTTGTATATGGTAAAATATGGAGCTCTAACTCTGATTAAGATCTTTTGGTCGGCAATGGGTCGGGATCGATTGACGAGTGTGAGATCTAGAGGTCTATTTAGTTAAGTTTAGGATCTTGTTTGTTTGTTTGTTTTATCTACAAAGAGGAATTATTTCTTATTTAGGGTTTTCGTCCAAGTCTGAACCTGAACTGAAATTTGGTAATCACGAGCTAGTGCCTAGTCCAAGAAATGTAAGTACATAAAGAGAAGACAGAAAGCCAAAAAAAAAAATCGTAAAACAGAGTTAGCAGCTCAGTTCCTAAATATTTGGTGTCGGGAAAATAGAGTTCTTTCTTTTTCTGATGGATAAGAGCAGAAACAACATATAGAACACATGAGTAAAGCCTATACGTTTTTTTAAAAAAATCAGTGATTAAATACATTCACAAGTTGCCCAAGTCTTGTAAACCTGAGATCTTAGAATATTAAACATCAGATGGTACACTAGCCAACACCAGACTTTATCTTATTAATCATTTTTTTCATTTGCAACTTTTCTCTCCTATCCTCGTTCTAGGATACAACCAGATATCTTGACTGCCTATATTTGCCACTCTGACATAAAATGGAGCTGATGGGCACACCAGGGTACACACGGTAACAAGATTAGGTACATGTTCGCTTACTAAGGGCTCAACTATAGCCATGTCTCGACTGTCTGCACGTCCATTCCAACCTGTTGCTGGCACCGTGGCAACTGAATCTGCAGGGACACGAATCGCTCTGCTTCCTGCAGTGCGCACAACTCCTCGGACTGATGTACTGGCTTGGCTTCTTGCTGCATTAACTGACCTGACCCACACAGGATTAAAGCCACCTGCATGATCCATGTCCTTTTGGTTTGGCATTTCTTTCAGGACGTTCATTCCTAACACTCCTGGGATTTCTTGTTTTCACTGTCTTGTTGGGGGATGATCTTGGTCTTTTACAACTAAAATGCCACGACGGCTTGCCTTATGGCCAAAAACTTCAATGTCCAATTCGAAATATCCAACATATGGAATTTCAAGTCCATTAGCTGCTGTTATTGTTAACCAGCTACTGGTTGACTAGAGTTCGTGTTCTTTAAAGTGCAGATAAAAAAATTCTTCAGTTACTGTTGTCACCTCTGACCCAGAGTCTATTAAACATCGTATCTGGACTCCACCTAATTTTGCAGTGACGACTGGACATTTCCCGAACGCTCTCTCACACATTTCTTCCGAGCCACCATCATTCCCACCCGGCGTATGGCTCATGACGACGGGGGGTGTTCGATTGATGCCTGTGAATTCGAGGTCTGTTGTAAAGATTGGTTTGACTTTCCACGCTGTCTGGCTTTGTGACACACCCTGACACTTGAAGCAGACTATTTTGCTGGGGTCATAGTTTCTTCTTCCGCCATATCTTTGTTTATAATCATTTCTGTGCGCCAAAGTTGTCAAGGCTTCGGTAAGGCTTGAGATGGACTGCCTCTGTTGGTCAAGCGCTTGCAAAATTTTCACCATGTCGTCCGAAGATGCTGTTTGTTCTTAATGTGAGACATTCTTCTTAGATGCAACAGGCTTCTCCTCTTCTTCTGCCCAGCGCAAGGCTTTTTCGCGAACTTCAAGGAAACTGCAGCTTGGGTTTGTTCTGATCATCTTCCTCAACTCCTTCCTCAACAATGAATCCTTGACACTATCTGCGAATTGGTCTCGTATGGCCAGGTCTCTCGTTTCTTGCTGCAAACCATTTCGTGTGCTGATTCTGTCATAAATTTCACATAAGCTGTGTGAAAACTCTCGCAAAGTTTCTCCATCTTTCTGTCTCCTTTCGTAAAAATTACGCAGCAGCTGGGGAGTTGTTCTTCATTCACCGAATGCTTCAATTAATATATCACAGAGTTTTTCTGGACTATTTCGATCTGACTGGGGGCGTAACCTTACTTTATCTTTCGCAGGTGACTCCAATAAAGATGAATTAAAATCAGTTCCTTCCAAAGGGTTCATTTTTCTCACTGAAATATATCTCCTGACATTTTCTACAAAATCTTCCACTTTTTCTTCCTCGGTTCCACGACGCCCGGAAAATTTTTTCATTTTTCGGTCCCGAGAGTAGTACACTACTTGGGTTGCCTGTGCTGAAGCTGACGGAGTTGGCTGTGAAGACTGAGAACTAGTCACGTCGTTTCCGAGTGTCGAAAGTGCTTCCTTTGTTTTAGCGTTTTCAAGTTTCAGTCTTTCGATTTCTTCCCTCAAAGCATTCAATAATTCTGAAGGAACCCCTGAAGCCATGGCATCACCGATGTCGCCCTCACTGTCTGCTGAATCCATAATAATCAATCGAAGCAAAGTCTCCACACAATATAAATATCCTTAAACAACTTGACTAATCCGTGGAAAAAAAAAAACGTGACTATGCAATGCGACAAAAAAATACCAGTGCGTCTATCTCTCCAACCACGTGGTTAAGATGATTGACAGATAAAATATAAGCGATTTGATTGGACTCAATCAGGCGGAAATAAAGTGATGCATGCAAACCGGAAGCAAGCGAGCGGTGCTTGGGGCCAGCTACGCGAGCGTGACGGCTAAATAAATAACATCCAGGCTCACGCGTGGCAGCTGCAGAAACAGCAAATCAACCCGTCCACATTACTAAATTGTTTCTTTAGAAACACCGACGCAGCTCCAACTAGTTTACCGCTAGTTATTTTTCTATTATAAACAACTTTAGTAGAACTGACATATTCCATGAAGCCTGAACCAGAGGTGTCCCTCTCTGTCCCCCTCATTTTCTCATGATCAAAATGATTTTTATTGCGCTTTACTCCAGCAAAACTTTGTCATTTATCAGGGTATACACTCAAGTGATATAATTTGACGGGCTTTTTGACGCACGTCCTGAAATTTTCCCGTTTGAAGCTTTTGTTTCTTGTAAAGCACTTTGTGATATTCTTATTGTGTTTTTGTTTGATGTTTTAAAAAGTGGAACCTTTGCCATATTTACTGAATACCGGATTTACAATAATTGAAATTGGATTGTTTTATTGTGGCGAATACTTGGAAGTGAAAATATGCAGATTACAAACTTTGGACAACATGGCTATGTTTATCAAGGACAGCGATGTGTGAAAACACTTCAAATACTCAGTGGTTGAGAACTTTTTTTAATCTTCATTACTTCCCAAGAACTGTGACTATCATATCAGAGGACGTATCTCTTGATTGGTTGATTGTAGGGGTCAGTTATATTTTAGTATCTTTCGTTGGTTAAAACTGGATTTACGTAACCTGTGTTATTATGCCTCTGGTACCTACAGAAGGAGCTCTGAGCCCGTAAGGACGTGGACATCGGCACGTAAGGACTTAGCTATAAAGTAGGAAGGACGTGCGTACGCGGGCATCGTTATATAACGACGTAGTAGGGAGTTGGGCACTAGAATATGCCCATGATCATTGGGAGAATCATACGTGAAGTACCTATCGAGCCAATGTCAAAATGTCTTGTGATGGGTGCATCGATTTTAACAACATTTTGCTGCTCACGGACTCATACAAAGTATGTTAAATTTCCATTTTGATTTTTCTTGAAAACCTACATCAATTAA
Source organism: Zoanthus sociatus (assembly GCA_025331085.2). Classification (NCBI taxonomy): domain Eukaryota; kingdom Metazoa; phylum Cnidaria; class Anthozoa; order Zoantharia; family Zoanthidae; genus Zoanthus; species Zoanthus sociatus. The sequence continues at coordinate 4,064 of JAOBAY020069926.1, read as the reverse complement.
AATGATGTTTCAGCTTATAATTACGGAACATTGAAGAGGAAGATTTACAAACACTGTTGACATTGTATTGTCATGACAATTTCACTTTTAGTGTTGGTTCAATGGATTTGCAGTTATAAACCTGTAAAACTAAAAGCTTAACTTTTTTTAAATACCAAGGTAAGCCATCACAGACAGTATCCACCAGAAACTACTACTGTGTTTTCCTACTTCGAAAGCAGGGGTGGGAAGTTTCCGGAGACTTGCTTTTTTGGTCTGCAATATATCTTAAAGGTATGTTTTTTTGTTGTATGGATGGTTTGGATGAAATTTCAAATTTCGCGGTAAAGTATTACGTTAGTTTTGCAATAAAGATTTTCCGTAAAATAAATCATTGTTAAAATACCTTCAAGTTGTTGCAATTGTGAGATTTGAGATTTTTTTTTTTTTTTTTGCTGCGCCTATTTGTGGAGCTTGGCAAACTAAATTAAACCGAAAGTGAAAGTATAAAACACGAATGGCGGTCGGCATTCCAGTTTAACAGCATCACTTTATCCCTGCTATACTGTCACAGCGACTGAAGCGAAATAAAGATAAATGCTGTGCTGATATAATCAACAATCAACGGGTCGCCGTGGCCTCGATTCGTGAAACCTGAAACACCTTGCCGTTGTCACGAGTGCATGATAATGTCGAGGAGATAATTTCCGTACTGTGGCGTACTGGGTCATGTTGGGTGAGGGTTAGGATTAGCTATGAATGAATGACCTTTATTTGTACCCGGAATTACAGACTTTACAGACTTTAGTTACATCAGTTACATCAGCAATGTAAAATTATTATAATTTTGTTTTTTTTAATTCTTTTATATTCTTTTCATTTTTAAAAACTGTAAAAAAGTTTTTATTCAAGTTAGAAACACAAAACTTATTCAAAATACAAGTTTACATAATAATGAATAGCTATTGAACATTTGGTTGGAAATGCTAAAACAATCAATCATAAATCCAGTTTTGATTTGGGTATATCCTTGTAAATGAGGGTGGCCGGATTTATCCCACTTTGGTAGCAATCACTTCAACTCTGCATGGTAAAACAGTTTTAAAATCATACTTAATGTTTGGTTACTCCTGTATATGCTTTCAAACTGGAGAGGTCAGTCAAAGTTACGATGTTTGTCTCAATCTTTTACAGTAATATTTTGAATATACCAAATGATGTAATAAAAAAAATTGCTAGTAAGAAAATATCATCAGTTAATTAGCATTCTTGCCCAACCATTCATAAAGTACCTGACAAATTTTTTAAAATTAATTATTCTTTTATTTTCATTGAACATTTTCAAACTACTGCCACCAGAAGTTCCTTGATTGCAAGAATGACAAAGTGGAAAGACCGATGACAAAATTCACCATGTATAGCACAAAGTACAGAACCCGATTTTCGCTATTCTTTCAAAAATATTTAATTTTGCCTTTTCTGTGAAGGAACTTGACTAAATGTGCATTTGATATCTGAGGGATTAAATGCAATAAGAAACTATTTATAATGAACAAAACCTAGATTTACTTCTGAAAAGACTGAATGTTGAAGTTTACAAATCAATAACTGATAGATGATAGATGCTTTATAGTCAGTATTATTTTATCATCAAGAACTTTCTTGTCAAAAAACAAACACAAACACACTTACAGCCATAAATTCTTGAAACATGAGTGTGAGCTAAAAAAACTTTCAGTGAGAATTCATAAAATGAAGACATTTTATTTGTTATAATAGCTGACTGTTACAGGTTAATATCACCGACAGTAATTTAATTATCTGATCTTGTAAGTGTTAATTAATTAATACAAACTATAATTTATTTCAATCATATCATTTTAGAAATGGTTTGTAGGCCAAGTTGTTACAGAACAGAAAATACAGGAGGCCAAAGCATTTTATAAGTTGCACTTTGGAGTTGATGTATTTAATGAGAAAGGTATGCATGATTTCAATTGTTAAGAGTGTTTGGTTAATATTTAATGCTGAAATGCAGTAAAAAGTAATATAATTATTAATCTGTTACTCAAAATACTTGGTTCTAAAATCTTCTTTTTAATAATAATTTTTAAAAAATTTAATGTTTTTGAACCTTATAGACTAAATTAAAGCCATCATATCATCAGCAATAGATTAGTATAACTGAAAGAACCTAGAACAATCCACTACTGCATATAAAAAAGTTTTCCTTTTGTTTAAAATTATTTGTAAATAAATACAATGAGCTTGATAATGTTTAGAAATTTTATTGAGTTTTGTTTCCCTTTTTTAATGAACCACTTCATTTTAAATGGAATGATGTGTCAATCTTTCTACAGAAACAGTTTAATTTATAAATTTATAACTTGTACATGATGGTGAAAAAATTTAGTTGTAAAAATTGGCTTTATAGAATGTAATTCTTTTTGGGAGTGATGAAGGACCACAAGTCTAAGACATCAGTTTTTTACAACATTCTTTTTTACCACAATGTACAAGTAGCAATAATTATATCTTTCTTAGTTAGATCTAGTGTTGTTATCAGTAAGGTTTAAAATGTGTATGTCAGTCACAATCTAGAAATAGTTTGTTGTCAAGGGGTCTGCTCCATATATTAGAAGCCATTGATAGATCCTTTCTAGCGGTCTCCTCACTACTTCATGACATGTTCATTATATTTTTATGTTAGTATTCAGAAGTTATGAAATGAAGTTAACATGCTTCATCCTGAACTTTATGTTTAAGTCATAAATTCGTGGTAAAGACAATATAATTAGGCTCTGTGCAATACTTCTGAAAATAAAAACAAATTAATACAGAAATATTTTCTTTAATTTATTGGTATTTGACTGTGTTGTGCACAGTGTTTCTCAAACTTTATATGTCAGCCTCTGCATCATAAATAGTTCCTTTCAACACAGGCAACTTATATATACACTGAAACAAGCTTGTCACATAACCACTGACAGTATTTAGCATTATTTTTATAACTTATTATTAAATATCATTAGTAAAAAACTAATCAGTGTTAATAATTAACACTCTTGAAGGTTGGCGGTACATTCTTGAGAAATATGGTGGTAGGCTTCCTCTGAGAGTAAGAGCTGTCCCTGAGGGAATGATAGTCCCTGTAAAAAATGGTGAGCCATCATTTCAGTTAACTTAATGTTGAGATATTTAAAATGATGGATTATATGTAGAACTCTGTTAAATACTCAGTTGCATTGAGGTCACATACAGAGACAGCAGTTATAATCAGCAATCAAAGCAAAAAATGAGTGTAGAACCAACTTGTGGATAAAAAGACACTTTAAACTAGTGTTCATTTATATGAGTATCTATTCAGTGAAAATATACTGTATTTTTCAGACATCAAGTATTTTTAACTTAAAGTAAAATTATCATGATTTTTGGAAAACTAATGAGAAAGTAATTAGCTAGTTATAATATAATCACTGCAGCTCTAGTATGAATTATCTTTGTATGCTTGCCTGATGGAAGGAAAATGTAATCTTTCATTTATAATGGTTACAAAGTAGGTACATGTAAATGTTAGTCAATAAGCCTGAAGACCTGTACATACAGTTCCTTTGAAAATCTGATTGATATTAAGATTTTTTAATACTATTAATGTTTTTTTCTTGTGAGTTAGTTAAAAATGACGAAGCTCTTGTTACTAAAAACTAAATGCTTTACGAGCAAAGCAGCCCATGGAGCTGTCACTTATCTCAGTCAGGTTTCTGTCTAGTATAAAGAGGATGAGGGTCTTGGATTGCCCCTGGATGGGACTCTAATCCATAACAGGTTGGCTCCCAGCAGATGCTGGTACTCATTTACCTTCTCTGGAAGGATGGAAAGCTGAGTTGGCTTAGGCAAAAAAGAAGGTTGTACCAACATTCATGATATACTGGGAGAGCTGGTAATTGAACTCAGGGCCTTATGATTGTGAGGCAGAAATCTAACAACTGTTCCAACCATGTTTGGGGGGGGGGGGGGGGGGGGGGGGGGGGGGGCGGGGGCGGGGGCGGGCGGGGCGGGGCGGGCGGGGCGGCGGGCGTGTGGTG
>JAOBAY020069915.1:0-11857 GCA_025331085.2 Zoanthus sociatus | reverse complement strand
TATACATTTGTAGAAGCAAGAATACAACAGAACTAAATCTTTTTATGAATGTCGCTTCTGTGAATATGGCTTCTCCGCGCAAAAAGTTCCAGAGGGAGCACAACCAAAAAAAATAACTTACTTTCTGCAGTTGAAATAAACAGTTTTAAATTAAAAAACCTCGGGTAATTTATTTTGTTGGTTTATAAATTGTATAATTATTACAAGTTTGATTACGTTCCCACGCTGAAAATTGTAGACGATCGCAGGCTGGAGACAGTTCTATGCTGTGTTCTCGATCCCAATACCAGCATTTAAAACAACAGACAACTCGTCAGCTTTGTCAAAAATGTTACAGTGAAGTTAGACACTCATATTTTAAAAATTATATAGATAAAATGGCAGCAACAAACAGATGCCGATATACTCCTAAATATCACAAGGCAATAATAGAATGGAAGATAGAATATCATCCATGTACAAAACATTGTGCATAACATAACCATAAACCGAAAAAGGAAGATTACCTCTGCATATTGACAGTGCATATATCCATTATACAGAAGTTCCATATTTTCTGAAAGCATAAGTTTTGATTATGTGTCCCACTTTCACGTATTTTCAACACATTTGTTCATAACGCATATTTGATAATTCATAACACTTTGGTAACTGATAACACTTTGATAACTTGGTAATTTGTCTAAACTGCTGCATGCTCTCTTCGTTTACTGATCTTTTCGACCATTAACTTTGCGGTCTCTTCGTTTTTTGCTGCTGGGTCAGCTCTTTTACGAATGCGAGCACTCATGTAAATACGTACTGTTGATTGGTCAATAAATACGTACTGTTGATTGGTCAATGCGAACATGTGACTCCAGAATGTAATTGATTAATAAATACACACTGTTAATTGGTCAGTGGACTGCAAAACAATAGAACAATAGCGAATTCCAGTACACTCCAGGAAAAAAAACCAAACCTAGTTTAAGACTGGGCTCCACAGGTTGCCCAGTAATTAATTTGCAGTGTGCCATTAATAAACGTGTCTCTTTTGGCTTGCTTCTATAATAAAATAATTAATTAATAAGCATTTCTATACTGGTTAATCAACTTATGGATTTCCAAACCTAGGGTACTTTCGTTTGGGTCTATTCCGGAATAGGAATAGAGTTTGGAAAAATCTGGACTTTTTGGATTCTAATTTACCAAATGAAGAGTTGTTCCAAGTAATCCATGTATTCTTAAATGCACGCGGTAATTTTTATTTCGGGTCAGCGGATTTCTCCATGGGTTTAAAACACCGATGAAAAAAAAGTGTAAGAAATTGTTATCTCATATTTATTTAGGGCGGACGTGGTTATTGCAATTGTAAGATCCCTGCTTTCCAACCACAAGGTCCCCAGTTCGATCGTGGCAGTGTGCCGAGATATAAATATTAGTGTGTCCTTCTTTTCCGCCTAAGCTAATTCAGCTTTCCTTCCTTCCGTGGTAGGTGAATGAGTACCAGCGTCTGCTGGAAGCTAAACTGCGATGGGTTGGTGTCTCATCCAGGGGTAATTGAAGACTCATCTGCTTAAAGTGCCTAATAAGTCAAAAATGTTTTTGCATTTCTAAAGAGATCATTTAAAAAGTATTAAATACAGAAAGTTTCAAAACCTTTGGATAAAATGCCTCCAAGATATAGCTGCCCAAATTTGCAGGTTTCGTGCTGATGATTGGCTAGCTCATTATGCATTCATTAAGGTATCAAATTTTTTGTTTCTGTGTTGTAATTTTGTTTGCAAACTTCGAAAGCGACATGAGAGAAAATAGCAAGTTTTGCTCATATCTCGACACTGATTCACAGCACATTCAAACTCAAGCTGTTACAATAATAGAATGATTTTATCCTTATTTTGAAACCATTTTATCAGGTTGTAAACTATTTTTAACTTGAATAAGTTTGATTTTGTAATTAATTTCTCATATATTCTCTGTACTGAAGCAAACAAAATGACGCGTGACATTTGCTAATTTGCATCTTAATGTCTAGCCACAGAACTCGAATCTTCCCTGACGCTTAGTATCTAAACAATTTATTTATCTCTCTGAAATTTTGCCTATTTATATTTCTTATCATGATCTTTTCAAAAAACCAAAAAAAATTTTTCGCTTCATAGGCACTTTAACGCTACAGAAACCTGAGATAAGCGCCGGCCCAATGGGCCACCTGGCTCTTAAAGGATTTAACTTAGCTTATAAATGAGCACTTACCTGGTCAGCGGGTGTGTCAACGGACTCCAGAGGACATAAACTATGATAGCTGTCAACGTCAGGGAGCACATCTTTTTGCAAAAAAAAATTAAATTAAAATAAATAGATTCTACATAAAAAAAATAAATCATAACTAAACAAGATTTTAACGATATTGTGGTATTATAAAGCAAAGAATTAAAAAAAAAACAAGAAAAAGAGTTGTAAACAATTTTTTACAAAAACAAGCCAATCTTAACTTTTCTTTCATTCTATGCCATTAATGCCCACAGGACTAAAAGTAATGATACTGCACTGTCCATAATCTATAGATTAAAAAACTACTACTGGCTGTCTTACGTAACTGCCATTTAAAATAACGCCCACAAGACTACTAGTAATGATATTGAACTGTTCATAATCTATTAAGAAAAAAAAGCTACCCCTGGTTTTCTGAAATAAATGTTGTTTCTTTACATCATTCCATTATTTGCAGTGCAAGCTCAATCACTTATTTAAATAGTTAAGTGGCATTGATTAATACACTAAAACTGCCATCCTTCCAGTAGCTGTGGCTTAACAGTGTAGCTCAGTTTCTAAGTTAATAAGTCAAGGTAACAAAGCCTGTTTAGGCCTGAAGTAATTTTTACACTATTCTTGTGCAGAAACTATACTTAACTAAAAATATTGTATCATAAATTCAACACTTACATAAACTGACACAATTTTTAATTCATTTTAGTACAAAAAGTAATAACAAGTGACTATCAATTTTAAACTCACAGGGCCCGAAATTAACATTTTTTTGCTCTGAAGCTAGCTGACAACTAAATGGGAAAATTTGGTTGCCAGATTATGAATTTTGTTCACCAACTCAAATTATTGATACATGACTTACATCTTAGGAAGATCATAATTTAAAATGTTACTTTGTATGCAAGAAAATTCCTTTTCAAAAATAGCAATTCAAGAAAAAACAGCAATACAAGAAAGCCACGTAATACCAATGAAATCGATACCTGGAACCATGCGTTGGCTAAACCAGCATTTTTGTCATTCAAAACTGTCAATGAATTTAAATTTTCAATTACCCAGTTACCAGATTCGATTGATTTCATCCTATAATACAAATTCTAATTCAAAAGTTCCTCACTACGTTACCAGACAAAACTTGATAAACCTGCTGGTGACCAGTTTTAAAAATCTAATCGCCTGCACTCAGATTTTGGTCACAATGACAACCAGTGAGTCGCAATTTCGAGCCCTGAAACAAGTATTATTCAAAGCATTAAAACAACGGCAAGTTCCAGTTTGCATTAAAATGGAACTTTTCATAATACAATTGGTGATTACTGTATATTTACTTGGGTCATTAGGATCGAGCTGTGCTTGCATCAAGGCATGTTGGTGAATCAGTTCCTAGGAATAAGAAATAAAAATCGCGTACTAAAGAGTAATGTAGTTACAGAGGTCCAAGTCATTCTACACATGACCCAATTCGAGCCACAAATTATATCCATCAAGATTCCACGATCATAAAGCAAAGAACAGGAAATACATCTTCTTATTCGAAAAATCAAGGAACTACCTTTACTGCAAATCAACCTAGATGTTACAAACTGCAGCTGAAAGTCCACTTTCAATTGTTTTTAAGCAGTTCAGTCAAAAATCTCAACTAAAGCAGTGACTTTGGAACACTTCTGGAACAATTTTTGCTTGAAATCTAAAAATACGTTATATTTTCTTTTAAAAGTTGGTTTAAGTTCAGAAACGAATTTTTGTAGTTCCGGTATTAAAAAAAGATTAGTTTTAAAATCTCTAACTACGGTAAAACTGACGGAGCACTAAAAACTGAACAATGTTTTGGCTGAAATGTTACATAAACATGTACACGTTCAATCTTTAAAATTTCAATCTTCAAGACTTATCCATAGCTTTTCAGTACAATAATCTACTGTATTTTCGTAGCTTTTCAAGCACCTGGAATGTTCAATTTCCAAAACGTCCACGGCTTTCCAAAACGCACACAAACCTTAAAAAAACCTTTATTGCAATATCATTATTACTTATACTTTGAGAACATTAATACACATGCAAGGTAATTGAGACAGCCCATGAGAATGCCATGATATCTTTTTTTAAAAAGCACAAGAGCATTCGCCTGCGTTTGCCAAAAAAGGTTGACGAACAAGGCAATTAAAAAGGTGTCAAGAAGAACGCATTTGAATCCACGCATGAATAATGGTCCGTCTTTTTTTCAAATGCATATATGCATTCTTTTCGAACGCAGGTCTCTTGTTCTCCGTTGCTTTCAAATGCAGCCTCGGTTTTTAAAGAACGCAGTTCATTTTACTAATTAAGTTAAGAGGTCTTAATTTTTTTAAAGTTGGGATTATGTTTGTTCCATTTGCAAACAAGGTTTAATTGTTTCTTAATACAATAGAATGCCAGCACAAAATTTGATTTTATGTCAACTTCTAGCGTAATTTTTTTAAACTTTAGTTTGTTCAATTTCTGGTTAACAATGAGTTTAGCCTTGTTTTTTACAGCAATTTGATGTATCTTGCATTAACGTTACTGCAACAAAACCAGTTGGTATCAGCAAGCTTAAGAATGAGCACGAAATCTGATCTGAACTCAACTGGATATCATGAGAAACTATATCAAATACTGAAACTAATTAGGTCTAAAGTTTTAGAAAGCTTAAGCCAACAGTATGAGACAGATTATTTTAAAACTACTATTAACGTGACCAGCAATGTAAGACACGGCTTTGTAACAGCACTGTGCGTGACATCCGATCCATAGCCACAAGATTTGCTGACACTATTTAGTTGTCAGCCGCACTTCACAGTGTATTTTAAGTCAACTTTTTCAAAAAGTCAACCTACATGATTGTCCAAATTAAACAAGGTTACCATGATACACCAGTCCGGCATTACATAAATTTTATTTTTGCAGTACTTTAACTTACAAGACGAAATGTAATTTAACTGCCGCGAGTACTTCCATAAAGTATTAATTGAAAACGATGAATATGAAAATGAAATGACAATTTTTAGAAAATAATGATATTTGTCCATAATAAAAGATAAATTAGTCCAAAGAATTGTTCCTAAATTGTCTTACATAAAATGGAAAAACAAAAAATTATGTTTCTGTTTAGCAGTTTGTTCACCAAATGAAGCACAAAAAAATATTTCATGTATTTTAATCTTGTTTGTTATTTGCAAACTTGTCGTGTGCACATATCGCAAAGTGCTGTCTTTTAAAGCAAGACTAGAAGTTTCTAATAGAATGTGAAGCGCTGCGAGCTGATGTGAATGTGTTATATTACAATATGAGACAGTGAGAAAAAAGAGATCTGAAATAAGCATTGACATTTGTAGTTTTTCAAAATCAATACTGGTTAACGTTCAAAATTTGCAACTGAAATCTAAAGCTTGTGTGGTCTAGTAGCTGTAAAAGTATTGAGGAATCATGTATTATTGTGCTGAAGTTTGATCCAAAGAAAACTTGACTTAACAGATCATGAGGACCTTGAGTACAAATAATATTGAAAGTTATTCGACTCCATGTATTTCCATACATGTTACTGTAACAAAAAATTCATGAAAATTTCATAAATTGCTCAAATATAAATAACATGTCTAGCAGTAGCAGTTCTAAGCGATAAATTTAAACTATAATTTTCAGAATGATTAAAGTCCGTATATATTCATACATTTCACTTCAGTACAAGAAACCGACACATGACTTAAGTTTGCACGTAAGAGAGCTAAAGAATTATAAAAGCACATTTTCCTCCTCCAGTTATGTCGCTATTAAAACAACAATCAGCTTGATGAACACTTCCACAAACATTTCATTTAACATTTGCCCTGATGAAATTATTAAAACATTCGTCATGAAAAAAGCACCCCAACAAATTTCACCAAACAACACAGTAACCGCTGGCCATTGTACTCCGTGTTCACAAAAAAAATCCATCACTCACCAGCCAGCCAGCCTGTCCACAAATCGAGATCAGAACCGACTATAAACTCATGTCCAAACCAACTCGGCCAAATTTGAACAGCATGTTACGATTAGTGTTGCTACTCGCTCACTTCGCTCGCTTGCGGCAATAAATAATTATATTTTGTCAATTTTCCTTGTTTGCTTCATGCAATGAAGTATTTATAACTCTAATGTCAACTTTTCAACCCATGAGTTTTACTTTTTGACTGCATGTTATCTTGTCACCACCAACTGGTGTGACAATACAACAGGTCTGTCAACACCTTTTAAGTCTTAATGACTGGTCATTCAGTACACTTAAATTAATTATAATTCATTTGCTACAAGATCTTTGTCCATTTTTATAAAGCTACCAACTTTTACTATAAGAACATAATTATTATCTTCAATCTATACAGACATATTATGCTCTATAAATCTTGTAGCTTTAGCTAAAATGGAAAATACATCGAGGATCTTACATGGTGGTGCGAACATATGAAGTTTATCTTCGAGTGGAAAAAAATATATCACGAGTGAGTGCGGCAAAGGAGTGAAATATTTTTTCCACAAGAAGATAAACTTCATATTTTCAAGCCAAGATGTAACTTTCTTTTTATTACATAGATATGAGTGTTTTGAAAATAAAAAAAATCTAGACGAAAAACAACGCAAAAACAAAGGAATGACGTCAGTGATAGTGAGAATGTGGAAAATATGTTCCTCATATCCCAGATGTAGTTTCATATGACATCTATGAATGGCAAATTTTACAGTATAGCACTCACATCTATGTAATAAAAAGCAGTAACAACATTATACTAACTACTGGTCAGCAAGAATGCCCAAATTGTGTTTAATTCCTCAATATGTTTCACCCCAATGAAAATGAAGTGTTTGTACCAACCTGTCTGATTTGTGCAGACATTGAGAATGTGTTATTTTTTGTTTGATTGTTTTGCAGATGAGCTAAATGTGACGGCTCCCCTTCATACACCTGTTGTGACGGCATCAGCTAATAATGATAATAAAACAGATAATCAGTTACTAAAGATAAATTCCCAGGAATTACTATTTAGGCTGAACGTAATTTATTGCTTTATGACCGGTGTAATTCCACTTTAAAGCAAAAACATTTAACTACTGACTGCAGTGTAACAATACTTACAACAGCTGGTTGCTCCTGTGATGGCTGACTGTAAAAATATGTCGTCCCACCAACTGCCTCCATACGCTCTGTTTGTTGTTGGGGTGGGGCCTGGGTCAGAGTTTGAGTCTGGGCAAAAACAAAAGTGTAACTTGAGCACAAATATAGATACTACATAGCACAAACATGCTAATAACTAACTTGAAGCCACTACATTGCATTGGGCACTATGGCCACGTTAGGAACGGGCTTTGCCCCTTTAAACTACCATAAAAAATAGTGAGCCTGATTGCTAGCAGCCATGGACAGCTGTTTTGGCCTTCATAGGCCTTATCAGCATGGTAGAGGTAGCAAAACGCTCAGGTTCCCAAAACGAGCATATTAAGTAATGGTAAAAGCGCAATGCTTGTGAGATGTGGCTATAACAAGGATTCAAGTACTTATAAATAGCACAAACATGTTTACTTAGTATCTAACTTGAAGCCACTATATTAGGCACTATAGCCACATTGGTAGCGGGATTTACCAATTTAAACTGTACCACAAAAATAGTAAGGACAGATTAATGGCTTGTCTGTTTTTATTGTACTTAATGTTTTTTGAAAATACTATCATGAAAGTATCACAACTACTGACAGTAATCCATAAATCACAATAAACTCTTTTTCTTTTTCCTTCTATACTAGATAAAATAATATTTCATTTACTATAAAATTTTAAAGCAGAAATTGCAGTCAATTTAATACATGACAAATACTGGTTTTGTGTCCAAAAAGCACTAATTAATAATAATAATATGAATAATAGTAATAATAATAATTATAACAACCCAATAATAATTCTTATTGTTATAATTATTAATAATTATTATAAATTTATAATAAATACTTCAGTCTGGTTTTCCAAAAAAAATTACAATTAGCTTTTTATCCACAAATTGACAGCTTAAATAGTTATTCGGTATATCTAAATACAACTTAGCCATCTGAGCTCCACCCTTCTGTAGACTGCTGGAATTTCCGCAAAATTCAAATCTACCAATCAGTGCAGGGTTGGGATTTTGAATGACGGTTTGCTGTCATGAGATGCCAAACGCTGATTGAATCTGGCTGCATTCCTTGAATTCTCATGGTCCTGACTTTGGCACCAATCATATTTTGAAAGCTGTAATTGTGATTTCAGCTTCAATTTTGTTGGAATATATTGGAAAGATGAAGCTAAAATTTGGCAAAGGGATAGATCAATATCTCATCAATCAACCACCCTCGCCATTCAAGTGAAACTTTCAATATTTTGGCTTTAATTCTACTTTGAAGTGGAAGAGGTCGTGGTACTGTGGCCGTACTTGTGCACATCAAGTGTGATGTTGACTACAGAGTTTTAGAAGCATAAAAATACACTAATTAATAAACTTCATCTTTCTCTTAGTAATTAGAGATTCAGAATTTAGTTGTAGAAACACAGTTTTCAGAAACAATTATAAATAAGTTACAACATGATTATATAATACTATAATTTCATACTAGACAAAAATCTGTTGCATTTTACCTCAATCTCCTAATAGGACTAGTTAGCATCAAAGCTGCCAACTCTCCCGCATTTTGCGGGAGACTTACGCATTTTAACTGGATCTCCCGCTCTCCCGCATTTTACAGAAAATCTCCCGCATTTTAAAAAGATAATAGATAACAAAATTTAAAAAAATGTTTATAAGTAAAAGAATACTTGTTTTGGTCATAAATGCCTCTGATATTCGCTACATTTACACTCCTGTGGAACTGGAACATAACCAGTGTACTGATTGGAGGAATATTGACCAATGGCCGTTCTTGAGAAATAACTTTTTCATCACCTTGTACAAGATTTTTCGCCAATTCCTGGGCTATCTCTGATGTACTTCCAAACTTCGACTTCCTGTTTGTTGGTGTTGCAGCGTGTTTTCAACATGGCCGTCCGCCATTATGAATTCTGTCAATAGGTTTTTTTAGTATGAAGTAATATTTGATAGAAGAAAGAAAAAATGAGAGTCATATGAAGGCTAGACAAAAACAGGTTTCTTGGTAAAGTGCATCATCAGGAGTTCGGTGATGAAAAAAATCTCCCGCATTTTGAACTTCGGGGGTTGACAGCTCTGCATCTGCTTAATACTACAGAAACCGTAGATAAGCACCGGCTTTATGGGCAATCTTGCTAGTAACGGATTTACACTTTAGCAAATTACAGTACTTAATATCACTATTTATTTGGACAATGTACAATACATTAATTCAAAGAAATTACAATACCTTTAAAGTGTAATGCTTTCTTAGCAAGTGTACCAGCATGAACCCAATCAAAGCAGGAATTCCATACAGCATGACACCAATGTATGGCCTACAGTACCAAGATAACGATCGACCAGCATGAGTCACAATCAGTGATACTAAAACAGGTGGCAGAAAAGCCAACACCCAAGACAACAGCAGAACTAGACTAGAGAGGAAAAGGCTTGAAGCTGACAGCTTGAACCAAGTCTGATTGCTTTCTAAATAAATAAAACATATTGTAAACAGTAAGTCAACTAGAATTGGGAACAAGGAAAGCTTGAGTACAAAATTACCTACGATCTGCAGAGGAAGAGTTACCCCACTTTTATGCTCAGAAGATTATGTGTAAACAGAAAGGCAAAACAAGCAAAAGAAAAACAAAACAATAATATAGAGTCTCATTGAACATTCAGAATTTAAAACCTTCTCTTAATGTCCAACAAAACTATTGAAAAGTTCCCTACGCATATTTGCATGTCAATAAAACACACTGCTCCTGCAAAAATCCCAGGTTTGCTTCCTCAGCAGAAATACATTCTATTAGAACAGTATAGATATTAAATAAATTCAATTCTGATGTGGAAATTATAAAGAATTTCAGTTCAGTTCAGTTTATTTTTCCTGTGTTTCACATATATGTTTACAATGAATAATTAAATATATTTTTAATAAGAACAATGTAAGATAATCTAATGAGGGAAACTACACCTAGATACATACATTAGGCCCTGGTCAAACGGAGTCGCAAGTACACAACTTGCATCTACTTGCGACTCCATTTGGCCAGGCCTTGCGTGCACTTGCGTTGACTTGCGATGACTTGTTGATGCACGTTTTTCACCGTTTGGCCACCCAACCCAAGTCAACACAAGTTGGTTGATGTCAATTCGTTGTTGGGCAATCTATAAGCCAATGAAATACAGGATAAAGTCTGCGATCTTTAATAAATATAGGGACCTTGCGAGTCTGTTTGGCCACCCAACGCAAGTCTCTACACAAGTTCAACTTGTGGCTACTTGCGACTACTTGCGAGTTTGTTTGACGAGGGCCTTAAAGAAGAAATACACAGGGCAAGGAGGTTCATGAAGAAACCACAGGGCATATATGGGTAATGACCTCCTCAACAATTAGAAATGAAAAAAATATGTGTCACAAATTTGACTTTATGTCCCACTAGTTAATATTTTAAACACACTAACAATTTGATTTTCAACCTGCCCAATGATGAGCTTTGAAAACTAAATAATTGTGGGCGACCAAAGGGAGCGCACAACACTAATATGTTTAGTGCATGCACTGTATGTATCTAAAAAGAGAGACTTTTTTCGTCTTGCAACTGGTATGAATGGAATGCTTTGACAAACTTGTTTGACATTTGATAAGAGCTTGTTTGAAAGGTTGTGATACTTGATTTTGACACAGTCACTCTGCAGTTGTTCATCTCATGATTGTGCACATGTGGTGTCTGTGTTGCTTTTTAAAGCAATATTCTTTAAAATATGAACCACTGAGCAGCAGGGCCATAGCAAGCCTTGAAAAACTGGGGGGGCACAATCGAGTATCAAAAGCAGGAGAATTCTAGGGGGGTCCAGGGGCACGCTCCCAGATTAGTTTATCTAAAAATGTATTTCCTGGGTTTTGAACTCTATTTGAAACAAACTCAGTGTGTCTAAAACTAGTGCAGAAATAACTCCCCTTTTTCTCAGACTTTCTGTGAAGCAATAATAGTGACAAAGGTTGGAGTAAAAACTGGGGGGACACAGGCCTCCTCGGCCCCTCCCGTTGCTACAGCCCTGAGCAGTGTACAGTTTTGTAAGTTTCGGTTGTAAACTTGTATAAAGCAATCTTCTTCTGCAGATTTACAAAATTACAACTACTGTACAACGATTAATATTTAGTAGCAAATAAAACAGGAAATGACGAAACTACTGAATTACGTTGTGTGAAAAGATCTTTGGTGTTAAAATAGATCATTATGCTATCAGTGTTAAAATCAATTATTTTTGGGGCTTGCTGTTTGCAATAAAAAGATTGTTTTACAGACCAGTTCCAATCTTTGCAACCCCAAAACCTTGAGATCTCAGAAATTAACTGGAAAAAACCTTGAGATGTACATGTAGGTCCCAAACCTTGAGGTTTATAAAGTGTTTGAAAACAAAGAATTCTACTGACAACACTTAACGCTAACAAT
>JAOBAY020069904.1:0-11858 GCA_025331085.2 Zoanthus sociatus | reverse complement strand
ATGTATGTATGTATGTATGTATGTACGTATGTATGTATGTATGTATGTATGTATGTATGTATGTATGTATGTATGTACAGACAGACAGACATGACGTCATGACGTTGAAAATTTAACTCGATGGATATACGATATTTTCTTAAGTATGGTGCTCTGCAGGAGCTTCGCTATAATTTGTAAGCGGACTTTATTTGGAGCAATTTCACTGGTCTTGAGAAAGTTGTTTAAAGTTTTATTGGCACCAGAGAACAAACTGTTGCCAACAATAAAAAAAGGCCTGTTGTGGGGAAGATTTCTTAAATGGCGGTCAAGTGCTGCACAAATTGAGGTGAAAAACTTCTTGTAATAAAAATGTCTGCCATCTTGTTAAATTTAGTTATTAAATTTGTATTTTTCATTGTGTTTACATGGCTTTGAATTGTATGAGTAGTCTAAACATTTTGTAAACAGACAAATATTGTAAATTTAGTAAACAATAGAAACTGCTGTGCTGTTGATTTTAAGCAAATAAAAACTTTACATTAAACACTGAAACACCACTTTTTGTTGCCGTTTTTTGTGTTTAAAGGAGTTCCTTTCTCATTAATTGTTGTGAAACTTGCTTTTGCCCAGATTTAAAAAATTGTTTGAAATAAAGCTTCACAGCTTGGTAAATATCCTTCACTGAAAGTTGTCCTGAGAAACAAGAATTCATGTTTTTGTCGAGCCCTGTATGGTGTCTCAAAAGTTTAACTTCTAATTGTTTCACAATAAATTATGCTTGTGCTTCAATTATTTTTCAATGTTTTCATGTTCAAATAAAACTTTTCTTCATCTGTTACCTTTTCTCGATTTGAAACATCATGCAGATATAAGTACAGTAGGCAATAAGAAGGCATTTGGCATGTGCATAAATGAAATTATATATTCATTTAATAAAACAGTGAAAAAAATATTGTGTAAGAATTCTCAAAACAGTGACATTTGACTGCTATTATTTCATCAAATCTTGAGTTCAATTTACCCCAGGGACTTGCTTAGTTCAAGAAGCTGCATAATTATTTGTAAACTTGATAAAAAAAAACTTTGAATCAAGGAATATTTTGTTGTTTTAAGTCCTTTCTTAGGCCTAGTAGATCCTGGAATATTGAGCTCCGAAAAAATTATCCATTAACAGGGCTCAAAGTTCGTCATGTTTTCTAGGTGCTTTGTTGTGACTAGTTTTTAAATCTTAGGCGCAATTTCAAATTTTTAGGCGCACAGGATCAAAAGTTAGGCGTAAAACTGAATATGCAAGTTATTCAATAAACTTCTGTAAGCCAAAGTCCAAATTCATCATTTATTAACCACTGAAAATGTTCGTAAAATATTTTAACAGAACCAGTGTATCTGTAACGAATATATTTTAAAATAAAAAACACAAAAGAAATTGTTCCCTTGGGAATACTGAACGTTTCAGTCGAAAAAGTTTGTCATTATTTTTATTTAAAATAAAGACTCCAAAATATCTTCTTGTCACAAAAAGCTCTGTTGAACTGCCATTGTTGTCACCAAATTTCTTGCACTGCTGACCCAGAGCCTTCAATCACTTTGGCCAGTGGAATAAGCGTGAAACATCCCATGTAAATGAAGTATGCAACAATGTATCGGGGGAATGACGAGAAGTAGGTGGAAAAAGTTTGACAAAACCAAACAACACACCGTGGAAAATTAAAACGTTTATTAGCCACTTTAGAAACGAGTGGTAGACTGGGCCGAATTTGGTTTCACAAAGGCTTCTGGGATCATTACAGGGGACGCGAAAGTAGATGTGGAGAGAGGAGAGAAAAGAACATGGAGGAAAGGGATACATCGAAATTAAAAGAGTGAAGAAATTAGAGTGACAGAATACGATATTCCTGGTGCAAAACTTGAGAAAAATGTTGAAAACCTTGCAATTGTACAGAATTGAGATGTTGTTATGGTGGGATGAGGCCTACACGGCTTCACTTACATCGTTATTATGATTTCGGTTTACTGCCAGTGCCTTGTTTTATTTCTTATTCGGGTTTCGTTTACATGCTGTTTGAAAGTTTTAAAGCTTTGACAAGCATGTTTTGAATGACTGTGCGCGTTTGTGCGAGAAGATCTTGTATAAGTGTGGTTGGTTTTCGATTAAAAACAAGTTCTTAGACAGTATTATTTTGATGTTTGGTGTCGCTGGATTAAACTCTGTTACGAAAGGCAGTATTTTTTTCTTACTCTTTTGGTTTCTTTTTGGTAGGTTTGAAGTGTGCGAACATATCGATAATACCTGTTTCATAAAATTGCTGGACTTTATAAATAGTTCTGCCTAAGAAGGTTGTTTCGGAATCTGAGATTTCAGCCGTGAATTTGGTTGCCGGGTGGATTTCGTTTGCTTGCTTAATGAATTATAAGACTTCATTGCTAGTTGTTTTTTCAGAATGATACTCTATCGTCAATACAGTGTTTCAACTCTGTCGGTTTTGTTTCGCTTCTTTCTATGATTCGGGTTTAGTTTCACCCATGAATATGTTTGCGAAGGCAACAGTCATTTTTGTGCAAGAAAGGTTTCTTCTGGAAATTGTTTGTTTTCGATAAAGTTTATTAAGTCTGTTCAAAGTGTCTTTGATATAAGACTTTCGGCTCTTCGCTAGCGGCTGAAGTAGTTGATCAAACAACAAATGCCGATATTCTTTCAGTTGGGCCGCCAAAATCTGATGTAATCGGCCAACCTACTGTTTTTTAATTTGGGTTCTTATGCATAAGTTTAGTTTTTTGCTATAATATCAGAGGATTTCATCGATAATTTCATTTGTACATCCTTTTTTGGCCGATAACTAGGTTTATACTAAAACAATTAGACCTCTCGGCCTCGTGGACTACGAGCTTGAGTAGTCCATTCGGCCTACTGCCTTATGGAGTATTTACTCATAGTCCATTCGTCCTCAAGGTCTAATTGTTAATTAGTGTTACAGTTTTTAGGTTTTGCATAAGGTGATGATATAGTGTGGCTCTTGCCTCTGTAGAGGTATTCAGCCACATAAAATCTTATCAGTTTGAAATTTGTTTAATTTTGAAATAAATATGTTTAAAGATAATAACTTCTCAAATTCTCTATGTTTGGGGGCTTTGTGGCAGTGCACTGTTCAGAGTTATTAACAGTCATAGTATTTGTGTAATTAATTCATGATTCATTAATTAACTGAATGTTATCCTTGAAAAGGTTGCCGAGTTACTGATGAAATCCTACGTTTGGTTCCTAATAAAGAAAACTTCAGATTGACCTTACGAGCCATCAAGCTTTGGGCAAAACGTGAGTGAACAGTCAGTGTTTTCAGACCTGTTGTATTGCTTCAACTATTACTTTTGTGAAGCTGTTTTTAAAGTGAAAGTGTATTTTATTTTATTTTATTTTTTGCATTTGGGAAAAATGAGGGTTGGATGGATCCGTGCCCCAAAACATTAATTTGGTCTGGCCTAATGTTGAAGAATTTAATTTTTCATACAGTTGGAAGTTTGGAGTGTATATTTTCAAGTTATTGATATAAAATTTTTCTTTCGAATTATCCATTATTTATCCCAGATCCTGCTAGTTAATATATTTCCCATAGAGAATACTCTTCTTTAGTGCGCTCAGAAGTTAAGAAATTTTGTCAGTTGTTTTTTCGTCAGAACATGAATGGCCCACAAAAATAACTCACTAAGGCTCTTGCACAGGTAGCCCAGTCTACTCCATCACAGCATCTAGTTTATTATACTTTATGATTGTTATATACTGTGTTATTGTTATAAACTGTAATATTATTATATTCTGTATTGTTATAATTTTATTGTACTGTATCGTAGTTATATTATGGACTATCATTGTTATATTTTACTGTATCATCTGTTTTGTATTAAATTTTTATTGTTTTGTCTTTAAGTAACAGATTTAAATTTGTCTCAGCATATTAGGGTGTTATGAGGTAAATTCATAAAAGAATTTAATTTCATTCAACAGAGCGAGGTGTGTACTCAAATGCCCTTGGCTTTCTTGGAGGTGTCTCTTGGGCTATGCTGGTTGCACGAACATGCCAACTCTACCCAAATGCAGTTGCAGCCACATTGCTTCAGAAGTTTTTCCTGGTGTTTTCCAGATGGTGAGTCAGTTTTTCAGCCGTGCAAGAAGTTTTTATCACAGTCAACATTAATTACCATCACCTATCTTCATCATCCATGTTTATCTATTATCATCACATGAGCTTTTTAGTTTTCATTCATTTGCAGGCAATGGCCGAACCCTGTACTATTAAAGAGGATGCCAAACCCAGGAGAAAACAGACTTGGTTTTACAATCTGGGACCCAAGGGTAATTAATCAGTAACTGTCCACTAAGCAAGAAACTTTTTAAAATTGCCATTAAATGGCGTGACCACTTCAGCATATTCAAATTATACGTGATACCATTTACTCTCATTCTCTGGCAGCATGGAAGAGTCAAGAGTAGCAGCTCCTATTTTAAGAATTTCAGGAGATTTACATCTTTCGTAAATTCAAAAAAGCTTTGAAAATTAAAACGTAATTTTTCAGACCCCTAAAAACTTTGGAAATTGAGTCAAGAAGCTAGGAAATAATTTGACTAAAACACAAAAGAAAGTAATTGCACAGTATATGTGTTCATTAATTATCTTGTCACTGGTATTTTAAAGGAATGATAGTCTCAGCTGAGTAATAATATATAAATGAAGACTTTATTTAGGTGTCAAGTCTTTTAGCAGGCCAAAGGCCTACTAATTGGGGACACCATCTTTACCACTTTAAGGTAGACGAAGACCTTTCGCATGACCAAAACACACACACAAAAACACAGATATGTCCCTGAGGGCCTACAGTTTAACATCCTTATCCGAGAAGACTTGAAAGTCTAACCATTTGCAGATGTTACAGCAAATGTGGCACCTTCTCAATTATTTTAAGACCCTGAGTGCTGGTCTGTCTAGGACCCGAACCCGAGCCTCCCACATGATAGACTGGCACCTTACCAACTAGGTTATCCAGGCGGTGGATTGTTTACAAAACCTCTAGATGGTAGCTAGAATTGTTTCAGCAGGGTAATAAAAGAACCTTCTCCAGGCTAAAATCATAAATTAACACAACAAACCTCAATGTATGAATAATAGGCTGGATCTACTCAGACTTAAAATATACAGTTAATAAGATCATAATTATTCTAAACATATGTAACTGTACCACAATCTTTACTCTACAGACCAATCCTGCTGATCGATACCACCTTATGCCAATCATAACTCCTGCTTATCCACAACAGAATTCCACATTCAACGTAACAATATCAACCCGCTCCATTATGCAAGAAGAATTTGAATCAGGTATGTTCTCAAATTGTAACATTTTGTGCTTACGGCAGTTGTTTTGATTTAGGTTTTGCTATGATGTAAGTTTTAATTTCATGGTCAAGTTTGCGTAATTGTGAAAGGAAAGCAGGAAAAAAATGTGTTCCCAGCGGATTTTAAGCTGCAACTGCTGCCATAAGTGTTGTAACTGCATGGTCATGGGGAGCTAGCTCCAGTTCAGATTTCATTCTTTTAATTTCTTACTGGTTTTGTTGGCCTCTTTTCTGGCCTCGGCAGAGCAGCTGTGGGTAAACTTCGGCCAGCACAGAGGACCAACCTACCCCCACAACAACGGATGCAACACAAAGGGTAACCCTAAAAAAGCTCTAAACAAAAGTTGACTTGCTACGTGACATTGTACAGTGCTCAATAACATTATACTGTGGATGAAGTCATTTTGGATGGGCTTATCAATGTCACCCTAAGGTGTGCAATGATTGATGTGATTCAGTTTGTAATTTTCTACTTACATATGCGGTTGAAATAAGTGTAAAGGAGTAGTTTAAAAGCCTTGTACAGGATTTGAACACACTTCTGCTAATTAAATTGTACTGATACAGTAGCGCTGCCGCATACCCAGTGTGCATTACTATATGTTTTAACCAATGGACACCATGGTATATTAATTAATAATAATCTGCAGCCAATGAATATGTCTGATAATTTTGATGATTTGCAAATATTATCATTGTGTGAAAGTAGTTTTGGGCAGAGGAAATTATTTTTTTATAAAACAACAAGAGGGGCAGTTTATTTGGTTTTAACACTACTTTATCTCCTCAATAACAATTAATACTTTATATAACTGGTTTTCTACTTTTAGGAAATGCGCTCTAAAAAGATTGTTGATTGAGCCATTTCTGGAAAGAAAACTATAGAACAGTTTCAAACTTGAAAAGTGTTTACCTTGGAATGAGTTAAAATCTTGTATGGTCTCTCTTGAGCTGCAAGTAAGCACTAATTGGACTTTGTGCAATTGGATGATGGAAATAGTTCAAATGGAAGGGTTAAACATTTATAGTTTCATAAAAGAAATTGAACTAGGTATATTGTCTTTCTCTTTGTTCAGAAAAAAAATAATTTTATAAAAGAAATAAGACATGTTATCTGTGCCTTCATGCTAAACCCTTTACGAGCCTAGTGGCCCATGGAGCCAGCGCTTATCTCCGGTTTCTGTAGTGTTAAGCAGATAAAAGTCTTTGAATCCCCCTGGATGGGACACTAATCCACCACAGGTTAGCTCCCAGCAAACGCTGGTACTCATTTACCTACCCCGGAAGGATGGAAAGCCTAGTTGGCTTAGGCGGAAAAGAAGGTCACACAAATAGTCGAATCTCTGCAAACTGTCAGGATCGAACTGGGGACCTTGTGGTTGGAAAGCAGAGATTGTACCAACTGTGCCAACCATGTCTACCCACGTCCGTCACGTCCGTGTCTTCATAGCCTGGTGAAAACCTTAGAGTTTGTAAGAAATCGTGAGCAGAGGAAAACCCTCAACTGTATCTCAGATTTTCAATGATGTACTCTGGAATTCTTCCAAATATTTGCCTTGGTTTTTACTAGACTATTAAGACATGGAGAATATGTTGAATATTCTGTAATTAAAACTGAACTGACTGTGATATAAAAATAAATCACCTATGGTACAGTAACTCTGTAGTTTGTAAAGTCCTTTTTTAGACGCTCCAAGAGGACAGTTAAAGGTAGCATCTGTTAATATTCTTGCTTTTAACAGAATCAAGAGATCACTCTTCTACTATCATATGTGCTGTTAATCATTGTGTTCATTCATGTAGGTTTGAAAATGTTGGAAGAAATCTTAAGCAGAAGGGCAAAATGGGATCTCATCTTTCAACCAAGTAACTTTTTCACAAAGTACAAGTTAGTATTTATAATAATTTTTCATTTTTCTTTAGGAGTGTTAGTATATACTACCTACTTACTGAGGTTCGGATGAAAAATATATGGCTTGAGGTCTGTACATTCAGTCTGAGAGCCGAATATTTTTCAATCCTTGCCTTGCTATTCAAAGACTATTCTCAAACTCATTAATAGTTCAAAAGAAATCGTAACTATGACCATGGTTTAGAAATGTGATCTTAATTATCCCCATAATTTTGCCATTATTTTTCTTCGTTTTCTCCTTAGATTTATCAAACACTTGATACAGTGTTTCATCACATTTCCAAACACCTTAAATTTCGTCAAAAATATTCTGCTGTGCATCATATTTTCATCTCTCTTCCCAGTGTTTGGCAATGTGATGAAACACTATCTCTCGTGTTTGATATATCACTTGAAAAACGGCCCCTAGTTGAGTTGCGAGTCATAACTCAGGAATTGCAGTTGTTTCCTAGCTAGAGGATACCAGAGTAGGATATAAACCCCAGATTTTCTGAATATCAATGATTATAGACAATTTAAAAATACTATTCATTTCTGTATCATTTTGTCACTCTATGCATTTCCATATCATTTTGTCTTGCTTATCGTGCCGTGTCATGACAGGCGTGTCCGTGAGTTCACCTTTTTACTGGAAATTCTGTGGAGGGTCAACAAATATCAATTTGTATTAGTTTGCCAATTATTTGGGTTCCTTGCCAGGAAACCATTTAACACATTGGCAATTATTATTTTGGTTTCGTAAAATAATGACGTGATGCTAAACTATTATACAACTAAATCTAAGATTGTATTCAAATATTTAAACTTCTTAGCTTACAGCAGTTACATAAAACGCTATTTTCAACAATAATATGGAAAAGTGCTGAAACCTTAGTATTCTTCCTAAGGGTGGTAATTTTGTAAAAAATGGGAAACAGTATCAACACGTCATCAGTAACAATCATTACTGTGATAAAAATTGAGCATGTTTTGAAACCAATTTAGACAAAAAAATTAATTTTTGTTGCTGATCCTCTTGTTACAGGCATTATATTGTCTTAAGTGCTGTTGCTGGAAATGAAAAAGAACAACTTGAATGGTAACATATGGACTTCATTTTCTTTAAAAATATAAGTTAAAATGAAATTATAATGTCCAAAGCTTTTTGAGAACAAGAGATATTTCGGGCTGTAGCAGATAGAAACAGTAAAACTTTTAAGTGCTTGTGGTTACTTAGTAATATAATAATAATAATAGTTAATACTTATATTGTGCATTTTTACATATGAATATGATCAAATGCGCATCACAAGTAAATACAGTTTTTAACAGTTGAGGGTCTTAGATAGTCCACAAGAGTGGCTCACATATATTAATAACTGTAAATGCCCTCAGTACTAGTGATGAAGACAGACCACAACACTGGGAACACTACCCTGCTCTTTTTGACAAATGTATGGGTTATTTTAAGTCCCTCGATAGAGTGTCGCGAGACTGGACCTACAGTTTAATGTCCTTACCCGAGACGATGCAAAAGGCAGCACTTTCTCCTCAATTATTTTAAGACCCTAAATATTGGTCCGGCCAGGAATCGCACCTGAGCCTCCCACACAATAGACTGGCACCTTACCAATTAGGCTAACCAGGCAGCCATTCTTGCATGGAACAAAGCATTTTGTAAGTCTAGTCCTATATAATTAAATCCAGTAAAATATTTTGAAATTAGTATTAAAGACATTTATTTTACTATTCTGTTGCATTTTTAAAAATTGGCTTTCTAATGATCTTTGATAATACGATTGTTTTGAAAATACTCTGCTGGAATGACTATCATTTCCTTTAGGAAATGTTTATTTCATCAAGTAGTTTTGAAACTTAAGTACCATTATCATATGAGCAAACTTGTTGTTGAGAAAGTTTTTGTAAACGTGTTCTGAAATGATTTGCTTAGGAAAGATCTTATGAACTCTGGAAGGTGGAAAGACACCTGTAAACCCTAAGATTTTGGAAATTCTGCGGTTGCTTAAACCTAAATAATAGATAATATATGCCACACAATTGAATAATACTTTTCACGCATTTTGATTGGGTAACTTGGAGGTGAATAGCAGCTTATTCATACTGTTTACCTCTGAGCAGCTGAAGAGAAACAAAATGGCTTTCCTTTTTGCTTCTGTTTCTGAAGAGGAAACATTTTCGATAAATGGGAAGGTTTACCGCCGAACATAAAAATGACCAGAAAGTTTTGTTTAACATACTCAGTAGTAAGTTATCTATCTTTCTGAACACATGTAAAACTGCAGAGACAAAAAATACAGTTGCTTGTTTATAAAACATTGTGAAGCACATTTATTAAACATCTAGTCTTGGTTGTTCAAAGATGGCTTAAATTTAATCGTGGGTAAAGACAAATAACAGCAGTTTATTCCTTCTCTAAGGAAAAGATGACGGTTCCTGTAAAATACTGTTCAGGTTCTCCGGGAACAGAACTTTTTAATTCCAAGCTTACAGAGAAAATCTACCTCTGTATGGTTTGAAACTTGATTATGGGTTAAAACTTAAGCCCTTGGTTAGCGCTAATTTGGTTTTGAACAACTGGGCGCCAATGTCTTGCTGAAAGAAATGACGCTGAGTAACTAAACAAGTATCGCTCCTGTCGTTTCACTTTACTTTGTGATTACCTGACTTACTATGTGATTTAATGAATGCAAATGTGCCTGCCATCATGCGGAGTTGAATGTCTAAAACATTATTTGTTATTGTAGGAATATACTGTTTAATTTATAAAAATTACTTTGTACAGGATTTTATTCAAAAGTTGTTTGAATGTAAAACATGAACAAGTGAGGTATAGTGAATGAGTGACTTGATACGATTAACAAGTGAATATAACCCCATACAACGCATTTTCTATGATGGGAGCTGTTAATTTTATGTATCACAAGAATTTTTTCATTGACTATTTCGTTTAAAGGGGACCTGAACTCCAAGATTATTTTTTGAGATGAGAAATTTCGTTTAAGCTTTTTCTAACCTAATTTTCTGCCCTATTTTTCTGCAGGGTTGGATTGGTGGAATCGAAAATCAGGATACTCGTTAGCAACCTTGAAAATAACTCCTTTATCAAGCTTGCACATGTAAACCCATCCTCGTATGGAGCAGTGGAAAAAGACGTGTAAGTACTTCAGATCACAGATAAGTACTGCAGATTTAACAATTAGACGTTGCTGACGAATGGACTGCGAGTCAATAGCCCATGAGGCGGTAGACCGAATGGGCTATTCAAACTCGTAGTCCATGAGGCCGAGAGGTCTAATTGTTTTAGTATAAACCTACTAATCAGTCAAAAAAATTATTGATGAAATCCTCTGATATTATAGCAAAACGGGGCTTATTACTGTTTTGATCCGCTATCTTTTCTCCACTAGTAGGCTATCACAAATAGACCTTTAGTAGAGCAGCCAATTGGAATGCAGGATGCGTGTTAGACCGTTAGTAGGTTTATACTAAATTAGGATAGTTGTTAATTAGTGTTTGAGTTTACCAGTGCCAAGCAACCGATATCCATTGCTGTTAGCTCTGATTGGCTCGCTAAGGCCCGGTTTAAACGTCGTATTTTACATGTGCCGAATCTAATGCTAACGAGTAAATTCTATTGTTCTACCTCATTTGCATTAGATTCGGCATGCACATGTAAAATGCGACGTTTAAACCGGGTCTTAGCTCGCGATATCCACGGCTATCAGTTTATTTTGTAGTGATTGTTACTTTTCCAACAGTTTCAGCAGACTATGTTTTAGCTTTAACCGAAGTAGCTATTCCAACGAACTCAAAGAAGATAAGAAAATTTGGAGCTTTGGTTTTTACTGGTAAGAACTTAATATTTTTCTTTTAGCATTTGCTGAAAATCCATAATTTAAAAGTTCTCTTTTGAAAATTCCTGAAGAATGTAAAGAAATCTCCCCAAATGTCAAATATGTGGAAGAACTTGTTTGTGCTAAAACTACAACAACAGTATACACTTTGTTTCTTTAAACAGAGACGCTTCACATATATGTATGTACAACTGCACCAATATCCACCTCCCCTTTAGAAAACGTTATCTAAAATTAGATCCCAGCCGTGGAGCTGATACTTATTGAGACTGGGTTTAAATTTTGGAGTGGTCGTCTCATTTACCCGCCAAGTGTAAGTTTTTGACAGACAAACATGTTCTAAAGACGCGAGAACAAAAAATTTATGTGTTTCGTTTAGGTTAGATACGGTATTCGTAAAAATAATTCATTTAATTCATTTATTATCATATGATATTACTTTATGGATAATATGATTTTTTTAACTGCATTCAGTTTTTAATCAAAGCTAGAGTAACTGCCAATTAGAAAACAACACCAATAATAAAAACTGTTCAACAGGCCCAAACCTGATGCATAGCAACATCTGTAATCCACAAGTTGTCATAGTGATCCAAAGTCAGTCCATGAGGAAGATAAAACCTGAGAACAAAAATGTTGAGTTGTAATTTGCTATTTTAAACTTTGAGGCCCAGAAGAAAAGGGGGAGGAGAGGGAAGGGGGGGGGGGGGGAGCAAGGACAAAG
>JAOBAY020069893.1:0-11858 GCA_025331085.2 Zoanthus sociatus | reverse complement strand
CTTAAAAATTGTTTTCTCTTATAAGTGTGTTGAAAGCTAATATTGAGTCGCTGGGCGACAACTAACGACCGTAATGTATTTTAAGTAAAGCTTTCCGGGCTTCAACGCAAGAAATTGCAAGAAATTCTTAATTTTCGGCGGAGTTCTTTGAACGTTTTTTATGCATTTTCCTACGATTAAGGTTTTCTAGTTGTTTCTCATGTTTCCTATAATGAATTAAACCAGTCCCAAGGGGTGATTCTTTATAACGCTATTTTCAATTCAAAGACTGGTGTTAAACAGAGCTTTTTAATTTGCTTTTTCTTTTCTTTGCATAACAAAGCGACTAGATAAATCATTCAGTTCTTGTTTATAAAAGAATACAAACTGTAAGCAAATAAGTAAAAATTAGCCTTTCCTAACGCGTGGAATTGTTGCGGTCCAAAGTTTTAAAGATATCAAGACGAAGGAAAAGTTTTATAAGTTCCAGTATGAAGCTTATGGGATTAATAGTGACTGCAGTCGTCGCAGGATTCTTTTGCGAGTTCCCTTCTGGCGAGTATGGCTCAACTTTTGACTGAACTTTGGAATAACAAACATCAAAACTAGAGATTATAAGCTTGTTAAGATTCTTTAATCACTGTTTGGGGAAAAACAACCTCAATACCTTAAGACTAAATATTGAAAACCGTTTGTATCACATTTATTCAATTTGATTTGTGTCCTTATATAATGACTGATAGCGGATAATTGGCTAGCTATTTGGCCGACGAGTTGTTTTTTGAGAAAAAAAAAACGTTGAAAAGAAACATTGTTTATGCGCAAGGTAGAAGCCAAATATAATGATATGCCTATAAAACATTGTTCTAAGATAAAGTTTTATGTAACTTGTTAAGACTTTGAAAGTTATAATTTACGCCTGGCTTCATCAGCTTTGTACTTCCTGTAGTGGACCGTTATTCATTAAAGTATAGATGGCAAAAATGTGCTAGTAGCTAACTTGAAGCCACGATAATGAGCAATATGGCTATGCAAGCTGATAGCGGGCTTTGTTTCTTAAATCTACCCTAAGCTAAGCTAAATCCTTTACGAGCCTAGTGGCCCATGGAGCCGGCGCTTATCAATGGTTTCTGTAGTGTTAAGCGGATAAGAGTGTTTGACTCTCCCCGGACGGGACGCTAATCCATCGCAGGTTAGCTCCCAGCAGACGCTGGTACTCATTTACCTACTTCGTAAGAAGGGAAAGCCGAGTTAGCTTAGGAGGAAAAGAAGGTCACACAAATATTCGAATCTCGGCAAAGCCAGGATCGAACTGGGGATCTTGTGGTTGGAAAGCAGAGATCTTACCAACTGCGCCAACAGCGTCCGCACGCCATGGACGCTGGTAGCGAGCTTTACCTCTTAAATCTACCCTAGGCTCCTGTTTTATGGCAGTTTTAAGGGTAAATCCCGCTCTACTAACGTGGCCATAGTGCCCATTATCATGGCTTTAGGATAGCTTATAACCGACCCATTTGCGTTATCTATACTTGACTTTGATCTTTATAGTTACATCTTAAGTTTTTATTTACGTAAAATGTCACAAATACAAAAGACTACAGCTCGAAATATTAGTTCTAAAATTCTTTTAAATACCTTGTGCAGTTTATTAATGCTTAAAACTGTTTCTGTTTAACGAGAGGCAACAATTGCTAAGGTATGTGTGACGCGTAAACCTGCAATCTTGTCACTCAACCCACTTCAAATTGTCTTTACAGCTGCTCTCCGTCATATCAGATTTTTTATTCCATTTTTTACATCTTTGGCGGCATTTTATAAAGTTTTAACTTGGAAAAGCTTTTGGAGCACAAGATTGCACAACACATATCAACATATATTGCATCATCGGTTCAGGAGCAATGGAATTTAAGCTATAAGCTTCACTGAAAGACCAAATATTTGCGTAGGCCGACATTGCTGAATTCAATTGAATAACGGGGATAATTATTCATAACATTGTTGCTTACACCGCGGAATAAACTTAATTCTAATAATTCTTATTAATGAACTCAAGTTCAAAAACAAAATAATCAGGCTTAACTAGGCCTAACTAATCCGCGGCAGATTTAACAGATTAGGCTCTCACTTTCAGAGTGCAATACCGAAGTAAGACTTCGCAGTCTGGTTAGCCTAGTTGGTAAGAGGGTCTTAAAATAATTGAGGAGAAGGTGCCGCCTTCGGCTCTGACATCTGCAAATGGGTAGACTTTTGCGTCTTCTCGGATAAGGACGTTAAACTGTTTAGGAATACAGAAATTAGATTTATGCCTGATCAACTCCTGGCAATGTTTAAAGTTTTGTTTACTGATTTAATGGCGCACATTTACCGTTTCATTGACGTGAGAAAACAGTTCAAATACTTTTAAAATTATTTAAGTTACTTTTCCAAGGACTGCCAAATAATTTTAAAACAAGGAAAAAATTATTTTTTTACGGTTCGAGTTCAGCTTTTGTCACTGAAATTTCATTAAATATGAGTTTCGCATTTGCTCCTAAAAGTATATATAAGTTATAGTATTCATTTTTTGTTAGGTACTGAACTTTATTTTTTTATTTCTATATCTTTTATTCGAGTTTTGTCATTTTGATTCTGTACTTATTTATTTTAAAATTGTTGTTTGTTCAAACCTCTTGGTATTGCGCCTTGCAATACAGTGAACTCATGCATGTTACGTCTTAAAAGGGTTCGGAGACTATCACTTGAAGTTTTGTTTATAAATTGACCCGTTTACCAGTCACATAATACGCTCTAAATTGTATATACTGCATTCGGCTTTGCCTCTTGTAGTATTCAAATTTCTTTTGTGTGACCAGTACGTGCATCTATTTGTAAACAAATCACTGTCATCAGTCTCAAACCCGTTAGTAAGTACAGGATAGTACATACGGATTAGTGACTAATGAGATTGGTTTGTTAATTGTTTCTCTTAATTGTGTGACCAGTACGTGCATCTTTTTGTAAACAAATCACACTCATCAGTCTCAAACCTGTTAGTAAGTACACTGTACAGTATAGAACATACGGATTAGTGACTGATGTGATTGGTTTGTTTATGTGCTGACGACAAAAATATAAGAACGAGAAATCTCGAGCTCATTGTGTTGCCAGTAAATGAGTTTAATTTGTAAACAAACCACGAATTGAAAGTCACTAAGTATTTAAATATGCAGTGAGCTCACTGTATCGCAATGTGCGATACATGACTTAACAAGGTTGAAGTTAATCTCGTACCCAGATCTCCCACGGGAAGTGAGATCTGGGTACAAGATTAGCTTGAAGCAAGAGTTTGAAACGAAACAAAAAAGCCAGCCCGCAGGTGAGTGCTTTCTACACTTTTTAGTTTTCCCAATGCCCGGAGTGTTTTATTACAATGTAATACACGGTTTAGACTTCTTTCTTTGTTTTGAATCCATACTTTTTTTCAACCAATAAAAGGGCGCGATGTGTACTATCTGTATTATAAATTATCATATAGTATGTATATTTTATATTCTTATTATAGTGCGCTTCTACTTTTGTACCTGCAGTCGAGGGTCTGAAATGCTACTCTTGCCACTCCACTTTGGGATGGGCCTTGTGTAGGAAGACTGTTATGACATGCCCTAAAGGATGGGATGCCTGTGTCACTCTCACGACTGCATGGGTTGAAGGAGTTCGAGGTCGGAGGGCAGCAAACAATAATAATAACAACAATAACAACAACAACAATAACAACAATAACAATAACAACAACAACAATAACAACAATAACAATAACAACAACAAC
The DNA here is from genome assembly GCA_025331085.2 of Zoanthus sociatus. Classification (NCBI taxonomy): domain Eukaryota; kingdom Metazoa; phylum Cnidaria; class Anthozoa; order Zoantharia; family Zoanthidae; genus Zoanthus; species Zoanthus sociatus. The sequence goes on along the minus strand of JAOBAY020069893.1, from coordinate 8,074 downwards.
AATAACAATAATAACAACAACTTTTGTTTTTGCTCAAATGCTAGGTCAAAGAGATCAAGTGATTGGGTGAGGAGTTACTAGATGAACAGAGTTAAACGAAACAACAACAACAATAATAACAACAATAACAACAACAATAACAACAATAACAACAACAACAACAACAACAATAACAACATTAACATTACTCCAAACTGTGTCTGCGAATCTTTCCGAAGAAGCTATTATGTTCGTCGTTTGAGGAGAAGTAACAACAACAATAACAACAACAATAACAACAACAATAACAATAACAATAACAATAACAACAACAACAATAACAACAACAACAACAATAACAACAATAACAATAATAATAACAACAACTTTAACAACGTGTTGCATTTCTACAAATCATGTGCAAAACCATCTTCCTGCACATCTTGTTCCTCCGGCTCTTACAGATGTCAAGTTGATTGCTGTGTTGGCGATCTGTGCAATGACCGCGAGCCAGTTGGTTCACACTTTGGCGCATCTACGAAGCCGCTGACCACTTCCTACGTTACCGTTGCAGCTTTGGTTTTGGTCCTCGGAATAACTTGGTTTATATTTTAGTGAAAAACTTGCGCATGCTTCTGTGCCGCGGACCAGTTCCTGTTATAGTGTCCGTTACTGGCGAGAAGAGACGAGTTTTATAAAGCTTTGTTGACGACGAAAAACATCTGGAATCGAACTGCAAATATACTTTTACGAACTTTTGAACTACTCAGGATATACATAAAAGCTATTATAGTTCTAGATGATTGACCTGTTTGTTTGGAAATTTTCTGTCACGTTGAAAACTTTCCTAAATGAAGCGGCAACCTTCACAAGATAATTGACAAAGCAAAATTGACTTTCAAGTGTTAACTTTTTTCTGTTCAATTCCACGTTTTAGATTTACAAACGAGATAGGTCACGGCAGTTCTATTTACTTAAACTGCATATGCACGGAGATTTTTTGAATATAAATATATACTTTATTTAACTCGTAAAACAATACAGTTGGACTCAATGTCCTTTGAGGCTCAAAATGTTCTTATTTTGTTCTTAGCTTCCCGTATTTTTAACTGCTAAAAATTAACCATAGCGCCCTTAGGTAATATTGAATACTCATTATTGCTCATTTTTTTTATCATTTGAGATGAAAAGTAAAACCTTTTAGTAACACTAAATCACAAAAATTACACAGTTTTTCGCGGTTTGAAACTCCCACCCATTCCCCGCATCCAACTCAGGCCAGGGTGTCGAATTTGACTTGGTCTAAACTCAAATGTCAGCAAAATCTCCATCCCTTTCTTAGGGCCAAATTTTTAGTTAAAAAACGCGTCAAATAGCGTCATTTCCCCCAGGTTGCGGGGACCGTGGCAAAAGTTTCTTTCAAGTAAACCATTTTAAAAAATGAGAATTCTTTCAGAGTTCTATTTAGAGCTTTTCTTTATAATTCTTTTTTTGAGTTCTTCTTGAGCATTCCTTTGTAGAACCTTTTTTACAATTCTTCTTTAGAATTGTCTGAGGCCCAGACATTGTATTTGTTCCATGATCCAATCTTTCTAATAACAATGCTTCTTCAATTCTCTGCAATTATTTCCCGCCAATTTCATCGCTGCATGTCATGATCAAACTCCTCACGATCGTTCTCCGACATGTTGAGGTGGGGGTTCAAAAGTTGTCAATAGCTCCCCCATCCTTTGGCAACAACTCTTTTCAATAGAGCGTCCAATCCCCCACTATCCCCGACCTTGGCCCGAGGGAAGGGGATAGGGAGGTGGGGCTTTCAATTGATTGGTGCATAATCATGGACTAGAGATAACAGTATAAATGCATTTTAGCCAATCAGCAGCGTTCTGGATGTTACTTGCTAATAGCACAAAGAATTGATCTTTTTCATGGCCTCTTCTTGCAGACAGCAGCAAAGTTTAAGTTTTCCACCGCTAACAAAAGTAAATTTCGAATTGGCTTTTGTGAGTACTTCATTAATTCATTTTCTACGGATTGGCGGACTCAATGCAATTACTGTCTCCTATAATTAAAGTTCTACAAGAACACCCATTTGTCAATACAAATAAAGCGGCACTCATGTACAAGGTGAGATTCAAGAGTTTGTTGAGATTTACAATCCTTGACGCTCTTTAATTCATTAGTATAGACTGCGTTTCTCTTTCTACGATACTTATACACTTGAACGGTTGCTCGGCAGGTGGCAAACGATTTCTTCTTTATGATTTTTATCTCGGTTTTTTTCTCCATGTCCTAATCAGTTTCATTCTGCTGTACATATTCCGAAGACAAGTTACATAGTTAGTGTTTTGAGTTACATAAATAACAGGGTTTATTGTAGAATTACTTATTAGAAAAAGATAAGAAAGCCTTTTAAAAATACTTCTGTCTTCTCTGTGGCTCATGAGAGGAGAAAAAAAAAATACAAAACTCGGGGAGTGAGACAGAGGACAAAAGCTAATGTTATGAATAGCAACAGCTTGAAGACTTTTCGTTTCTCACAAACTTCACGATGTTTGTCAATAGTGGGCTTTGCTGCACAGACTGCATTGGTGAAGTATAATCCTTTTATTATCCTCGAATAACAAAAACAAGTTACAAATATTAAAATTATAAGAAAACAGCCCGATACAATCCAAAAGAGTCTGCTTTCGAAATGATACTTGCATCTTCTTGTTGATTCTTCGTAGTACGTCTTCACAAACAACGGGAGACCAAATATGGTGGACAGCGTCCATACACAAAGCAATGCATACCTAACTGTTCCTTTTGACAAGCGAAGATTCTCTTTCATAGGTTTTAAGAGTGCGTTATAACGCTCTATAGCAAGGAGACACAAGGTTAACATAGACACGCATAAAGTAATACTCGTGATATTTTGTTTTGTTACAAGTACACAAACAATGTTCCCGACAAGTCCTGTTGGATGAGGAAAGAATTTCAGAATCAAGAACGGGATGCACCACAGAAGAGTCAAAAAGTCTGCAGAAGCATTACTAGCCAACAGAATGTTCGTTGTTGTCTGCATTTGTCGCTTGCGACAAACGACCCAAATTATGACGACGTTAGAAAATACTCCGACTAAAATAATCAAAGTGTAAAAGCAAGTCAGAATAATATTTTCAGTGCTATAACCAAGCACAGTTGCCGCTCCTTTCAATTCTGATTCACTTTCATTCATTTTCTTTTCTCTTTTTAGTAAGCCTGCGATTAAGAAATTATTGCCTTTTTGAAAATGTCCGCAAGTTCAGTTCAAAACGTGGAAAACTCTGTCCTTACCAGAATTTGTTGCTTTAAGGGTCCTCTGCAATATCGTTCTTCCATGGATGTGCGTTGTATTTAAATCAATAGAAGTTATTTAGAAAACCTTCGAAAAAAAAAATCTTTGAAGCTATTGGCAGTCCATCGTATCCAGTTGTGAAACACATCTGACTGCGTAAAGATGAATCTTATTTGAGTTTGGTTGACGGGGTTTTAAGAGATATTTTAAACATATGATAAGATATACATTTATTTATACTTTCCGGTTTTTTATAAAACTGTACAAATAGTCACTACTTTTAAAACGAACATTTCAATCAGCTGAGCAAATTGTGTCAGAAAAATCAATTTAGATTTGCCAAATGTAAGTTAGTTAGGGTAAAGCGTTTATGACAACTGGGAAAAAGTCTTAACAAATTTCTTGGAGTCAAAACAAATCCCGGCAAACAACAAGCAATTGCAAATGGAAATAACCGGGACAGGCTCTGAAAGATTGAACTTTAAAGATCATTTAAAAACATTATTGTAATTTTGGTTTCTGAAAACTCTTTGTAGAACCACTTTTTTTCGTTTAACTTTTTATAGCAGTATTAATTCGATTGCGAAACCTCTTATCGTGACATCTTAACATTTTTATTTTCCGACAAGTTGGAATCGGAGTAATCAATTAATTTTTTTAATTTATAGAAATACCGTGAAATAACTTTTCCCATTGTGTGCGTCTTTTAGACTTATTCAAATAAATCATGCAATTATTTAATTCACCTGCCGAAATTCATGTTAGTCACGGGGAATCAAAATAAACTGGTTGTAGTTTTAGGAAAAAAAATTAAAATAAATTAATGTGAAAACGAGAACTTTTCAGAGTTAACATCTTCATAAATTCTAAGAGCAAAGTTTCAATTCTTTTCCTGATGAACATATGCATTGTTATCAAAACAAAAGACAAATATTTTAGTACACTGAAAAACGTATCGCAAGATCTTGTTTAATATTTCAGGTCTCCGAGTCTGGTTTCACATAAAAATTGGGATTTTCAAAACTGTAATATACAAAAAGGGTCCCGGCTGATTTCAAAAGTAGCATACTGAAATTTTTCATTGCGTTATAACAAGGACGCCCTTAGCAAATATCACACAGTGCCATCCCAGGCCTGGTGCAATCCCTTATTGACAACTGAAATTCGTAGCATTGCCTCTAGGTTTCGCCTATGTAATTTTAACACTTTATTTGCACTAGATCGAACTACTCCATTTCCAGCAATTCAAAATCTTGTTTACAAAGCAGTCTATCTAAAAGATACAAGCAATAAAACGGAATTAAAGTTTTTTTTAAAATAATGTAGACATACAATTTCTAGTCTTTCATTTTCGGATTTATGATTTATTTTTATAAAACTGTTTGCTGGCGCCATTTTCGATATGACAATCAATTAAAGTCGCAAACTGACTTTTGACAGAAAAAACAGCAGGAATATTAGATAGTTTTAAATTTGATTTCTAACAAAAAGCCTCATGTTGATTTATGTCTCTTCAGTTCACCATATTGACGTTAAATTTAACCACAACCCTTTGAGGGAGGATTTTCACAATTTGGTAAGGGCAAAGATTACTTCACATATAATTTTGATGTTGGAGAAAAGCTCTCGTGTGATTCAGTGTCGAGAAAACTGTAACGATATGTATGTACTTCATGCCAATATGCCATATAGTCGCCCTCCAAAGTCTCCGCTACAAGTAAGTATTTACTCCTATCTTAGGGAGACCTTAACCCTAGCTGGCATACTGCCATGAAGTATATACCAGCTAAAAGGGCTCGATCTGTCACGCGACCGTTCGTTAAACATTCGTTACCAGAGCCCTTCTCGTTTGCTCTCGGCCGAGAGAAGCCTAGGTTTATGAACGGCGTTGAGTAAAACATTTTTACAATAATTCAGTGATTTTTTCCCATAACGCTGGAGAATCATGGGAAGAAACAATACAAATACAACTTCGCATGCTTGAATCAAAGAATTCATCCATCTTTTGTTCTTCAATTTCCTAACAACGACAACAACTACAACATTGTTTATTAAAATTATTTCCACAAATATTTACAGTGATGTTAATACTAAACGTGAAGAAATAAAACATAATTATAGTGGTTCAACGGTTGATGAACTTGACTACAATACTCACATCGCTTAACTTTCGAAAATAAAATGTCGAAAACTGCAATTCCTAAGTCTACCAAATGAAGCTTTCTAAGGCTTAGTTTCATTCGTTCCGTTTAATTAATCAATTTTTATTTGTACTCACTCTCTTACTAAAAGAAAAAATTACAAAATTTAATGAAAAATATTTAAGTAAAAGTAAGAATATACACTTCAGATAAACGAATTTATTAAATTTTTAACCTCGAATATTGTGCGTTTCTAGCGTTCTGATTGGTTCACTCAATCTCGGTTATCAGCCCATATATACCGAATGACCATATATGGAAACTAACTGTGTAAAGTGTTGCCGAGCTAAAAAATGTCAGAATAAAAGTTTGTTGTCATTTTCAGGTATCGAAGGATTCGGAAAGCTCATGAAATTTAATAAAACAATTATTCCATTCGTGCTTGTTGGAGATGAAATGGTCACTTATAGCAAACGAGGCGCCACTGGCTATTTACAAGTATTTACCACCTCATATCCAACGCGCGCTCTTGGAATAATTGTTAAATATTTTTTAATATACTAGACATGTTTCGACATTGTCACAATGTCATCTTCAGTAGAATGTGAAGAAACCGTATCAAATTTCGAATATAAAAGCCTAAAAAAGTAAAATGATTGACAGCTACATAAGACTTATAATTGAAATGTTTTAAAAAAATAAAATTGAGGTTAACTTACAATGCTAAAAGTATTCTTGGGGTGCAACCATTCCCAAGAGATGCAAAAGACAATAGACATAGCGGCCATGTTGGAGTCCAAAACAAAAGAAATAATCACAATTCTTTTGTAAAGTGTACTCCAACATGGCCGCCATGACGTCAGGTGCACCCCAGCAATAAGGAAGGAAGGCTTTCACATCACTAGGGAAAAACCCACACTTAATTAACGGTTAACAACAACAATCTTTATTAACAATTACAAAAGTAGGGTTTACAAAAAAAAGTAATTGCTCTTGGCATTTAGTCGAATGACCATTCGAGGCGAAGGCAATAAAATCTAAAAAACAGTACAACATAAATTTATTAGAAACATAAAAATGGCTCTTTTAACGGAAATATTTACAAAAAATTAACAATACATATATAAATAAGATTACAAAAAGTTCTTTTTTACTCTAAATTTTATAATGAAAGAAGCTAAGGTTGGACAGCAGTATAATGATTATAAAGGTTTTCCTTGACACTTACGGTGTATAAATAATGTGCAGAAAAAAAAAAGTCAATATGAAATTATGCTTTCATATAGTTCATGATCTGCTCAAGATTAATATAATCATTTGCATTTTCTATAGTGCCTGAAGAAGGGTTCTGATATTACTTTTGAATTTAGATTTACTGAGAGTCTTGACTGAAACAGGCAGACAATTCCAGATTTTTGCACCCGTGAAAGTAAAAGAACGCCTGAAGGATTCAGTTCTAATGCTATCAATGTAAAAACATTGATTTGAGATTGATCTTCATGGCGGTGTACGTGGTCTGATGCCTTGAATAACCTATTCAAATTCTTTGGAGCGGTAAGAAAGAAGGAAGGCTTTCACTTCATTAGAGAAAAACCTACACTTAACAGTTAACGTTCAAGTAAAATTTTTTAGTCATCTTTTATCTAGTTTAATCAACGTGTCATATTTCAATTAAACGTTATTTGTTTTCTCTAATTTGTATCTTACTTTTAGCATTGTAAGTTAACCTCAATTTTTTTAAAACATTTTACTTATAATTTTTATGTAGCTATCAATCATTTTAGGATTTTATATTCGAAAGTTGTAACGGTTTTTTCCCTATATACTGAAGATGACATTGTGACAATGTTGAAACATGGCTAGTATTAAAAGTATATTCGTATATCTGAAGTGTATAATTGCTTTGGTGCTTCTACGTTCTTATGGTAAAAATAAGAGTACTAGCTGCCTGGAATAACCATATGGGCTAGCGGAGCCAAGCAGCTAATTAATCGTGATTAACATTAAATAGAAATAATATACACAAGAAAGAAAAACGCTATTTCCATGCCATGAAGGAAGTCTAAAGTTGAATAATTACCACAAAATTATTACATCCTCCTAGATATTTTATTTCCTTATTTCTTAAAACATTATAAAATCATTAGTTACTTGATTAATTATTAAATATAACAGAAACTGAAAATTACTACCTTTGGGAAAAGAAATGTGGCCATTAAAATATTGAAAGTGAAGCCCATTTTAAACATTCAACTCCACCTTGTAAAAATTGTTAAAGAAAAATCTTGGTTATTTTATTATGACGGCTTTCTTCCAAGCTGCGCCGTCGAATAAGCAATCGAATATTCAGCGAGGGACCTCGTATGGATGCAGTGCGTAGTCATATCCATTTGATGAGCGCTGACCGCGTGTTTGCAGCTCCATGTAATGCTGCTCATAATTGGAATTTTGAGTCTGCGCGGAAGATTCCGGTGGTAACGGCTGTGGACTACGATTTATATTTTGCTTCAAATTGTTCTGTGTGAAAGAATTGGAACCTGTGGGATAAAAAAAACCCTCATAAATGCTTACATCATCACAGTTTTATTTTTATCTATTATCGTCTGTGGGAACAAAGCTATGCCAGGGGCGGATA
>JAOBAY020069883.1:0-11858 GCA_025331085.2 Zoanthus sociatus | reverse complement strand
AGTTTCGATTCTTCTTGTTTATTTGATAAATCACTCTCGTCTTCAAAACTTTCTGCTGCTTTGCAGAGAACTCCATCGTAAGTGTCTTCAAATAAAATGTTTTCTGCCATCTCTAACTAAAACGTTGGCAGGAGGAATGCCGGTGGCGAAAAACAATAAAACACGCTTTTTATATGTTTTATACTCTGATAAAACATAGATTTTCGACCAATCAGAGCGCACGCAGGGTCCTATCTATATTATAAAACTGAATAACAACAAGAATTCTGATCAACAACGGCAGATCCAGAGTGGTGTGGCGCAGACAATGCAATGGCGGTCAAAAACGTGTACAACGCGAGCTTCCTGTTAAATTTGCTTCCGATGTACAAAAATATTTGGCAGCAAGAAAACTCACTTAAATTTGCATTGCATATATAATGCATTTTAAACCTCAAAGAGAAATTCTAGCAAATTTAAGACCTTCTTGAGGCCTTAAATCTGCAAAAAAAAAACCCAGACTTTTAATTCCCGGGTGAGCCCTGGTACTCTCATGCAATGTCTCTTTCAAGGCCTTCAATAATGTTTAATAACATCATCAAAATGCATCTAAATCAATTTTTTTGTTCGCTAAAATATTAAAGTGTAATTTGCGGAGTAATTTGCCGCAAATTTTTATCGACTTAATCAAAACTTTGATTTTCTATTCCCCGTTGATGACCAGCTTGGAATGGTTCCCGACCGCACATAAAGAAGTTTGGGTAGATTCTTGATTTGAAATCAAATCAAGAACTAATTTTTTTTTCAGTTTTTTTTTCGGGTCTTTCAAAGTTACACGTGTTTCAAAAATGTTTTGCGTAAGGTTTTTACAATGTATCTGGTCGGCACATTTAAAACATTTCTTTCGAAACAAAAAAAAATTCCCCAAGAATCGAGCCAGATCCCTTAATGTGCGGTCGCGAACCAAGATGAGGTGATTTTGACGAACTTTGAAGAGACAAATATTTGAGCATTTAACCAAATCAAAAAGTTTGTTGTGGCAAACTACATCAAGAGAAGTCTAGGATTTTGTGAAAACAAAACTAAAACTTGTTGAAACATAGTAATCTTAAATCCGAAGTCAGTTTATAAAGAGCTTTTCCTTTGGCAAAAAAAACTCTGACGGTTAGAGCTTTTGGAATGAGATCTTACCGATAAGATATTCGTCCTCCATTGCAAATGTGGACTTGTCCTCTGGATATTCCACCCACAATGGCCTGAAATACCACAGATTTCAATAATGAAAAGAATAATCTTCTTCAACAATAACTGAAAAACAGACGTGCTGAATTTACATACGTAGTTAATAAATTAGTTAACACAGTATTGAAGTAATCCGCTAAATATCTTGATACTTAAAAGTACTTGAAAACATCTTGCAGTAATACTACTTTACATCAGCGGTGCTTAAAAATGCTTACATTTGAAAAATTCTCTGTCGAGGTCACTGCATAGAGTGAATAGACTGAATGTTTGATGCTTGGATGCGTCTTAAGTGAGCTAAATCCTTTACGAGCCTAGTGGCCCATGGAGCCGGCGCTTATCTCCGGTTTCTGTAGTGTTAAACAGATGATAATCTTTTATTCCTCCTGGATGGGACACTAATCCATCGCAGGTTAGCTCCCAGCAGACGCTGGTACTCATTTACCTACCCCGAAAGGATGGAAAACTAAGTTGGCTGAGGTGGAAAAGAAGGTCACACAAATATTCGAATCTCGGCAAACTGCTGGGATCGAACTGGGGACATTGTGGATGGAAAGCAGAGATCTTATTCACTGTACCAACCACGTTCGTCCTTAAGTGAACTCACCTCATAATAGGAGTACCAGATTGTGACGCATGGTAGAACAATGTGTACCAGTAAGGTAGGAGAGCGTATCTCTTGCGTATCGCTGCTCTAATAATATTCTTGTACTTGTCTTCAAACAGCCACGGTTCACGGCGTTTGGTGTCTAAGTGTGCATGGCCGCGAAAGAATGGCTGAAATGCTGCGGCCTGGTACCAACGAGTCAACAGCTCTGGGTCTGGATCCTTGAAGAATCCACCAACATCCGCTGACCAGTAAAAAAATTAGTCACATTTGAAGCGTTATGCTCATGAGAAATGGCTTAAATTATATTATTAGGTATAGATAGTAAATGCGTTCTAGTTCTAACTTGAAGCACATGAAATGGGAACTAAGGCCACGTTGGTCAACTAATACTAACCTAATCTCACAAGTATACATAGCACATGCGTACTAATACTTAACTTGAAACCACATAAATGGGCACTAAGGCCACGTTTTCAGCGTAGGGACTTTAGGGACCTTAAGCAACGAGGACGGGAACGTGAACGACGAGGCCTCAGAAAAATCACCTTTCTGGTTTACTCTTTTTTCCTTTATGCGTGTCACTAGGGTTTTGTTTCTTTGCTTTACGCTTTGTGAATAGAAAAACGATTTAATGTTTCTCGGTGAAGCTAAGCAAATACAGAGAAAGTTTTGGCTGTTACGTCCTCGTAGTTTCGACAACTGCAAAACAGGTCTTTTCACGTTCTAATTTTATTGACAACTCCGTGCAGGTGCGCAACTCGAGGCATTCCAACGTGCAGTTATTGTATTTACTATTGCTCTTTGCCGTCGTCCGCGTCGCCGTCCTCGTTGCTTAAGGTCCCTATTAGCCCTTATATCTACCGTAAACAATAGTGAGCCTAAATGTCAACAGCCACAGACAGTTATTTTGGCCACATTAACAAGTAACCTCACTATTATTTTCGGTAGATTTTTAAAAGGGGTAATACCGGCTACCAACGAGGCCTTAGTGCCTCAGTGGTTTCAGGTTAGTAATAAGACGTTACATACATATCAAAACCTATTTTGTATCAGTATTAATATGCAGTTATAATATGCGAATCATTTTTTACAAATCTGCCTCACTAACATATGTGGCCCAAGTTTCTACTATGATAACAATAACAAATATACTCCTATGTTATATTTTAAACGTTTTGAAATGTATGTTTGGCTCATTAAAGGTTTTGCAACCCAGAGTTAAGTAAACTTTGAAAGCACTGATATATTTTTGAAAGAAACTGTATTATGTATAGAAAATGTGTCATCTCTCTTTTCGCTTGACAAGCTAACTCAAATTTTAAATCAAAATCTTATATCTATTTTTTATTCGCTTTCATTCAAACGTTTGTTCTGATGATGCAGAGTACAAAAAATGACTTAAACCGATTTGCAGCTTGAATAATTACTGTTGCACTAATTACGGAGCTAAAAATGTTGCCATCGAGAAGCTCAAGTAACGTGTTTTAGCAAATCAGACAGTGTTGGGACAGCTGTCGTTTTCTGACCGCGCATTAATGCCATTGTGAGGTCCTGGTGTGATGACGTAAGAGAAAGTACTTAGTTACGCACTGTAGCTTCTGCTTGAATATTAACACTATCAACACAACAATATCTTTCGTTAACAGTCTATAACACAGCGAAAAGCAATGAAATTCAATTTGAAGTACTTTGATTGGCATGTTTTGCCTGTAAAACACTACTGACAGCAAAGATCACCTTACTGCTGCTACGTCACACGTACCAGTCCCCTGCCACTCGGTTAAAATTAAAATTCCAAACTTCTTTTGATTAAAAAAACATTCTTTGGTGCGGGATTTTTCTTCAGTTATTCGAATGCTGAATTCATAGATGACAAAAGTTTTCATCTAAATGATAAAAAAAGCGATATTGGGACTTTAAAGAAATGAATAAAGACAACTAAACTTGGCGCAACAACAGAAAAAAAAAGAAAAAAAGAAACACAGTCAAGGTAAGTCAGTAAAGTGCACCATACTATTATTATGGCCAATTTTTTTTATATTATACTTTAAAAAGAAAATCATTTAAAAAACAAATAAAAACTTCCGCCCATAATTTTCCCATAAGGTCGATGTGTTATTATACAAAGAGAACAACGACTTTGCAACATCTGCAATAATAAAATCGTTAGAGACGAGTACCATAATCTATCTGTGTGCAGGGAAATTGCTCTTAAACTTTGATAAAGAAAATACTGACATTTAAAAATTTTGATTTTAAAACTTTGTTTATTATATACTTTTGATGAATAACTACCTATTTTAATTTGACAGTCAAGTTCATTAGAAACTTGAACATTTTTTTCTAAAATTTGCAGGAAATAGAAGATATTTAGAATACACGGAATAGCAATCTTTAAATAAATCATTATCATTCAACGAAAATTTTCTTTCTTTTTCATTGGCGCAACGGCCACCACGTAACCTACAAGTAATTGCCTAAAAATATGACTGCTCATGCGCACTACCGTCTAGAGGAGTTTTAGCTGCAAATATGACACTACTCATGCGCAGTTTTGGGATTGAAAGTGGAAGCACCGCGTTAATGAACTTCAAAACTGAAAAAAGCAGACAGCTTATTTTACGAGGCAGCGCGCATTTACCTCGTAAAAGTTAATGCTCTCCACACACAAATTCAGCGATCGAATGATAAAACAATTATTGGATTATAGGTTGAGTAAAATATCGCGATTTGTCATTGTTTCGCAAATTAATAATGAATCCGCTCGCCATCGACAAATCACGATATTTCGCTCAACCTAGTCCAATAATTGTTTATTGTCGTCGTCCTTATCGTTGTATATACAAGTAGTGTATTCATTAGTCCATATCCCAGTTTATTACATATATATGAGTGTATTACTGTAAAATACGCCACTCGTAGATTTCATATGAAACTACATCCGGGATACGAGTGACATATTTTCCATATCCTCACTAGTGAAGATATGGCTGACGTCATTCCTTTGTTTTTCGTCTAGTTTTTTTTTTATTTTTGAAACACTCATATCTATCTAATAAAAAGAAAACTACACGTTAACTTGAACATAAGAAGTTTATGTTCTCGTGGAAAAAAAATTTCACTCGTTCGCTGTGCTCACTCGTGCAATATTTTTTCCACTCGAAGATAAACTTCATATATTCGCGCCACCGTGTAATATCCTCTCTTTATCATCAACGTGCACACTGATATTTGCCAGCGGCATACTGCAACACTAGTTGAATCTCATTTTAACGCGTGAGCTCACTGGATTGCTTTGAAACAATTATGTCCCTTAGTTTGAAAGTTAGTGGTCCCAAACTGACTCGATAGTCCATAAAAGAATTCAACCTAATACAGGAGAGCTCTCTCACTGAACTTTGGAAAAATGTTACTGATAAACCGAGATATTTTCTTAAAGTGGTATTAACATCAACAAGAAAGCATTGCACTTTTACTATTTATTTTTCTAGTTTTACTTGTGGGATGTGGCTATAAAGATGAACTCAAGGATAAATAGAACAAATGCTAGCAGCCATGGAAAGTTGTTTTGGCCTTTTTAGGCCTTATCAGCAAGGCATAGCTAGCAAACAGGCTCAGGTTCCCAAAAAGAACATAAGTAAAACTTAACGCGCAATGCTTGCAATCAGGCAATTTGAAGGGGTAAAGCCCGCTACCAACGTAGCAGCTAATAGCACTTTTGTGCTATCTATACTTGAGTTCATCCTGATAGCCACACTCCAAATTACTAGTGTTCGTTTTGGGAAACTGAGCCTGTTTGCTAGCTATGCCTTGCTGATGAGGTCTATTTATCCTTGAGTTCATCTTGATAGCCACATCCCACAAGTAAAAGTAGAAAAATAAATAGTAAAAGTGCAATGCTTTCTTTGTTAATGTTAATAACACTTTAAAAAAATATCTCGGTTTATCAATAACATTTTTCCAAAGTTCAGTGAGAGACCTAAAAAGGCCAAAACAGCTGTCCATGGCTGCTAGCAATAAGGCTCACTAACTTTATGGTAGTTTAAAGGGGTAAAACCTGCTACCAACGTGGCCATATTGCCCAATACATTGGCTTTAAGCTTGCAGCTGCTAGCACGTTTGTGCTATCTATACTTGAGTTCCTCTTCATAGCCACATTCCAAATTACCTGTGTTCTTTTTGGAAACCTGAGCTGCCTGTGTGCTAGCTATGCTATGCTGATGAGGGCTAAAAAGACTGAAACAGATGTCCATGGCTTCTAGCTATCAATATTTGACACAACACGAGGTCTTATTCTCTAACTTTCTATTGCTTTCATTGCAACTATTCTCCAACATCAGTGATTTGGTGCAAACTATAATGTTCCAAACACCCTACCTCCAGAGAATGGAAGACCAGCTACATTTAAACTGAGTAACATAGGCAGCGACGCCTTGAGGTGTCCCCAGTCAGCCAAGTTGTCACCCGTCCAGATTGGACCTTTTGCAATCAACAATAAGAATTATTATTATTACTAGTGATATGAATATATTAATATTATTAATAATATTATTATTTAATTATTATAATTTATTAATATCATTTAATATAATTATTATTTAATGTTACTAATAATATCATTAGTAGTAGTAGTACTATATCAGGAAGAAAAACTGACAGAAAGAAGACAAGATGACAGATTCGTTAACAATAGAACTGTAATAATATATAATATAATATATAAATACTTAATGACAACTTCCCTGAGGGGCTTTTCAGTGTCATGTTAAAATCCCCCCTTCTTCTCCCAGTTAAGAATCCCATCTGGTAGGAGGCAAACCAGTTGGCTATTTACAAACGTGGTGAATTTGTCCCTGGGATCACCGAGGACAAATCCATTCGGTAGTCCGAGTCGAGGATTTGAACCCGGGTCTTCTTCATTCAAATCCCCAACTTTGACCACTGGGCCACGCTGCCTGCCTCAATAATAACGACAAAATACCATGTTAACATACTGCAAATTGGAGATTGCTAAAATCGGAAATAAATTATGCAAAAAGTCAAGCAATTGGTTGCATAAAAAATTTCAGGAGTTAAGAGTCAAAGAGGGTTCAAACTAAGGTAGTAAGGCACTTTTCAAACTCCTGATGAAATTCAATTTAATGGTAAGAATGATTAAATTTTAAAGAGGCAGCGTGGCTCAGTGGTCAGAGTTGGGAATTTAAATGCGGAAGATCCGGGTTCAAATTCCCAACTTGGACTACTGAATGAATTTTTCCTCGTTGAACCAAGGGGCAAATTCACCACTATCAGTTGGGATTCATGACTGGGAGAGAGGGGATTTTAACATGACACTGAAAAGCCCCTTTGGGAAGTTCTTATTAAGTATATATTATTATTATTATTATTATTATTATTATTATTATTATTATTATTATAAGCGATTCCAGAAGCTAGATTAAAACCCACCAATATAATTAAAAAATTAATCAGTGTAATGAAATTTTCAGTCTCTAAAACTTCAAAATCAATCTTCAAATATAATATACGATAGAATAGATTATTAAGGCATGAATGCCTTTATACTATCAAAAGGCTGTCACTCATCCAACCGACCTATCGATTAACCTATCATTAAACTTTCGTGACCAGGGCCCTCTGGCTCTTATTTTGTGAACCGGTTTGCAACTCACTTTACGTTGCGTCAGAGAGAGAGAGGTCTATATGTTTGAAGATGTCATTACTGGTAAAACTGTTTATTTCTAAGCATTCATTTAGGGCCTTTATAGGCATACATTTGACGTACACACAATGTTCGTGCATAACGCCGATGGATTAATTTCTTTGTCAATCGTGGCGGGTTATAAAACTGTTTAATTCCCGTGTGTTTACTGAAACTTCTAAAGTCTTAATTTGATAAGTCTACTTTTAAGAGTTAATCGGCCAATTTAAGAACTATTACATCACCAAAAAAAAAAAAAATCCAGCTAGGTAATTTTCATAATCTCCAATATTTTGCTGCCAGTTTCCCAGCACACCTTCAACCTAAATGACGTGTGGTTCCCAGTAGAGGGGCTTCCTTCCTTCTGCACAGCGCCTTTAGGTTCCGGCCATTAATTTATGTAAGAGCCGGTCAACCGCTGCACTGCCATTCCGATACGGTACCGGTAGTTGTTAATAAGCAGTCCCAGAGACAAACTTAGCGGGGTGTGTGCGTGACAATTAATATTAATACCAGAAGCAAGATTAAAATACACCATATAACAATAAAACATAATGATAATATTAATAAATGTATAACATTTTCTTAAGGTTTTAAAGCGCAAGTGAAGCGCATGCATATAATTTTTATTATGTAGGAAGACAAATTATGATAAATACAGAAATCAAAAATGAACGATTTATGTATTTCTGTGTTTTATCTTGACTGATATGTCTTTCGTAACGTACCAACCGATAAATTTTAATTCCATCTGCAGTACAGTACAGTAGCTAGGAATATCAATATATATCATCTCCTATCCTAACTGCTCTGAGTAATATTAACAGGTGCGTGCTCAGGCACAAATAAAATTTTCATTTCTAAACCTTCAAAATCAATCTTTAAATATACAATACACTACAAATAGAATATTAAGGCATGAATGCCCTTACACTATCAAAGGACTCTGTCACTCATCCAACCGACCGATCGATTAACCTATCATTAAACTTTCGTGACCGTGAACCGGTTTGCAACTCACAGTTATGTTGCGTCAAAGTGAGAGGTCTACGCATATATTATATGTTGGTAGAGGTTATTATTGGTAAAAACCGTTTATTGTAAATATTTATTTAGAGCCCTCATATACATTTGACTTTATACACACAAGTTCGTGCGTATAACACTGATGGTCTGATGGATTAAATTTTTTGTCACTCAGTGGCGGGTTAAAACTGTTTAAATACCTTGTTACTGAAACTTTTAAAGTCTTATAAATTTGATAAGTCTACTTTTAAGAGCTTATCGGGCAATTTAAGAGCTATTACATTATCAAAAAAAGTCCAGTTAGGTAGTTTTCATAATCTCCAATATTTTGCTGCCAGTTTTCCAGCAAACCTTCACTAAATGACATGTGGTTTCCAGTAGAGGGGCTTCCTTCCTTCTGCACAGCGCCTTTAGGTTCCGGCCATTAATTTATGTAAGGTAAGAGCCGGTGAACCGCTGCACTGCCAGAGATAAAGTTAACGGAGTGTGTACGTGACAAGCGATTCCAGAAGCAAGATTGAAACACACCATATAGTAAAAAAGAAATTAATCAGTGTATGGAATTTTCAGAATAGATTATTTTAAGGCATGAATGCCTTTATGCCATGAAAAGGACAATATCACTCATCCAACTGACCGATCGATCGACCTGTCATTAAACTTTTGTGACCAGGGCCCTCTTACTAAGTTTTTGCACTCGGACAATAAAAGCGTTATCGAAGTTATATATTTGAAGTTGTTGAACTGGTTTTCTGAACCGGCCTTAGTATACATTTGCAACTCAATTTGCGTCGCGTCAAAAAGAGAGGTTAATCAAAGGTATCCTGTGGTAAGCTCGTGGAGTATTAAGTAAGATTCGGGGGTAGAAGCGGAATATTTCAAAATCGATATTCAGTATTCAAACTTATATCAAAAAGGCGTTGAACCAAAATCAGTTTCCTTTCTGTCATAGCGGCTGGTGTGAAAAACGGTGTCAACTATCACATTTTGTTCTTGTGTCCGGTTCAGTTCACCGGCGAGGGACGTTTTACACTTCGTTGTTTATATAGAAATTTAAAATGCACATTCAAACAAACCAAAAGTCCGCAGCATTCTCGTAGCCCTGGGATATACTAGTTTTATTTTTAACTGTTTGGATCAAAAAAGCGACACAGAATGATCTATATCTCTATAATTTTGCAACAGGCCCAACAGTTTTAAAATTTGGGGTCGTTTGCGGCCTGTGTTTACTTTCTTTCAGCCATTTTATTTGTAACTTTTCCATTTTGCGCACAAAGATGTTTAAGTCGTTCAGCTGTTACCTGTTTACTTCCGGCAAACAAATCAGCCCGTTCAATTAGGTTTTCAAATGGCTTATCCCAGAGTTTCATTTTTCGCGCTGGCTTGAAGGAACGCGGACTCCGGGAACGTGATAGTACGCAAAACCGGCAAAACCTAATCTCGCAAGTAAGTCACATGCATTGAGTATGCTTTTTTTTGAAAACAGCTATGACGGCATTCAGTCACAAAGTATATACCCAACCAAGCTTCATTAAAACACATGATTATTATGGCAGCCAGAAAAATTTACCCGTGGCTCAAGGGTAATTATATGTACTCTCAAACTACCTACAAAAGCACACACTATTCCGTGTGGTCGACGTACACTAAAAGATGCATTTTGTCGGTCCACGAACTTTACGCGACTGATTATTTAGAGTGAACCCGACCTCTATCGAACTACGCTATAAGAGAAAAACACTATTGTTGTGGAAGGGCTCTACAAAAGTACGACAAGTTTCTAAAATGCATGATTGTTCTGAGTGCATGGTAAACCCTAGTCCATAGCGTTCCAGTCTTTTATGCGAGAGGCTCGGGCTTGATTCTCGCAGAACCAACATTCAGGGTCTTAAAAAATTGAGTAGAGAATGTTTTCTTTGCTCTAACACTGCAAATGGTCAAACTTTTGCGTCTTCTCGGGTAAGGACATTAAAAAGTAGACCCTCGGAGATATCTATGTGCCCCTGTATGTGTGTGTCTGTCTGTCACGAGAAATGTCTCCGTAGACCTTAAAGTTTGGTAAAGATGGTGTACTCACTAATCAATTAATCTTTGGTCACGGCTAAATAAATTGACACCTTAATGAAGTCATTATTATCACCTGTGTTTTACGAAGGAAACCGTTTAAGACTGAACAACAATTCGTTTCTTACTGAGATGGGCACTAAAGGTATTTTGTAGCTGCTTCAGTTTCAGTGCGGTGTCGTGTCATTGGAGAAGACGCCTGATGGATGGCAACGGCCGTCATCAAGATTTTTCTGCTCAAGACCTTTCCGGCTGCGCAATTTCTGAAAGCTCTCAAACCTCGTATATTATTTTGTGAGCGGACGTACCTTTTCCTGGCAGATTAAGCCCTCCAGCCAATTTCAAGTTCAATATTTCAAGTGTGGCGAAATTCTATTGTACTTTTGACACTGGCTGAGAAATTTACCTTGGGCAATAATTAAATTAAAGTTTATTACATTAGGCAGAGTTTTCAATATTTGATCCGTTAACCGCGAGTCTCGAGGTTTATTTCAAAGTTAATTTATTTAGTAGTTGCGGCCCCGTATGTTAAGTTGTTGATAAAATAGGTCCTTCACCACATGAGCCAGGTTTTTAATCAAATATTTGGCCAATTGGTTATGTACTAAAGTACGAAACGTCTTGGTACGAATCGTCTTGGGTACGAAACGTCCGGATACCTAAAATATAAACATTGTATTTATTTTTTTTAGAAAGAACAGAAAAAACGCTATACATTTCTGTGAAGTAAAGTTGTTGTTTTACACGAATGTAAATTTGAAGACTTTACTTCTAACAGATGAAACTTGAAATTTTACAATCTTATTAAACTCGGTTGTTAGTTAACTAGTGACAATTAAAGGTGACTTGTATTTTTTTTCCTATCAAGAGGACTCACTGTTCTTAAGAATTGATTATACCCTTAGAGCTAAAGTACTTGTGTTGGTTGAAAAAATTATTTCCTATTTAAAAAAAGCAAGTCTGTTAAAACTAAGAAACGAAAATTGTTAATGCTTTACAAACTGGGTCCAATTCAGTTGACCGGCATGTGTAATCGAAACATTCCATCTTATCAATGCTGTCAATATCATGTAATTTGCTCGATAAATAGATATTGCTCGACTTAGTTTATTAGCCATTTGTTTATGTTTTGGTAGTTTTGAAACTGAGTAAATATTGTTTTAGATTAGGATTCAAAGGATATTTCTATATATGATCAAAAAAGTCAATAATTTTCTATTGCTAGCTTATGTGACT
>JAOBAY020069872.1:0-11860 GCA_025331085.2 Zoanthus sociatus | reverse complement strand
TCACTAGTGAGGATATGGAAAATATGTCACTCGTATCCCGGATGTAGTTTCATATGAAATCTACGAGTGGCGTATTTACAGTAAAACACTCATATCTATGTAATAAATTTCAGTATTTACCAAGCAACCGATATCTATTTTTGCGCGCTCTAACTATATCCCGAAAACTCGCAATATCCAAGACTATTAGTTGATTTTGCGGCATAAGTCAAAATGACAGGAAGCGCGCTTGCAAGAAGAAAAAAACAAAAAACAAAAAAAAGATTTGTTATACTGTCTCTTTGAAAATGAAATGCATTTTTATCTTCTTGTTTTGGTAAATACTAAAACAACTATCCCCCTCAGGGTTGGTGCCTAGCGCTAGATATATAGCTCGATGCTTCACACGTCTCGGTATATATCCATCACTATCCACCTCCCTTTTGGGGATAGTTGTTAATTAGTATTTACCAAAGCAACCGATATCCACTTTTGCACGCTCTGATTGGCTCCCGTAACTCACGATAGCCAAGACTATTAGTTGATTTTGAGGCGAAAGTCAAAAAGACAGAAAGCGCATGTGGTAAATGTATAGAAAAAGAGGTTTAGATTGTATTGTTTCTTTGAAAATAAAGTGCATTTTTATCCCATTATTTTGGCATAAAATACAAGGCAAGTATCTTCCACAGGGGCGGTGGCTAGTGCTTGGCGTTTCGGTGTATATCCACCACTATCCACCTCCCCTATGGGGGATATTTGTAAATATCGTCAAGGGCAACAACAAGTCACGCAATGCACGAGCAAGTTTGCGTGACTTTTGTTTATTATATTTTTAACAATGTCAGCTGACTTTTTAAGGAATATTGAATTGATAACAATAAAGACTTTATTGATAAGCTAATAAAAGAAGAATGAAATGAAAATACAGTGATGAAAAGGTGCTGCTGTTAATCACAATGAACAGTAGTAATAAGGAAGGATGTTACCGCTGGTGACAACGAAATATTGATTGAAAATGGAAGGACAAGGGAAAGCTGATGATGTTGATCTCAATGTCCTCGAAACAGCAAAATAGGGCCATAAATTAGAATATCCAACACTGCTGAGTTATCATGATACAAAAATATTCTATGCTTTTAAGAGGCATTGATAAACCCAGTTAAAAAGACTGGTATTATGGGAGCAGTGCACCGATATTAAAAGGGGGCAGTGCCTCATTGTTATTACGGGGGCTGTGCATGGTATTACGAGGACTGTGCATAGTATTATGGGTGATGTGCATGGCATTATGGGAGCAGTGAAACGTTATTGTGGGAGCAGTACACCAATATTACAGACGTCTTGATTATCTTTCAGGCTTCTGTTTTGAAATCATTTAACTTCGTGATAGGTTGATGGCATTCAAATTTCTTGATTTTGTTTACATTTAAATAGCAAGCTACACAAAAATAACTGTGCAATTTAGTTTTGTTTTCTAGTTCTTAACATACTTACTCCTTGAAATCTCTTGTGTTTTTTCTCCTCGGCACTTTCAACCATACCCTGGAAAAAGTCAGAAAAACTATATGACTACTAAACACGAAGTAGAAGCACCACACGTAATATTAGATTTCCTTTGGTTTGTATGGTTTAAGGGCAGTACGGTCGGCGTTGCAATATACTAATATTTCTATCATACATCTACAAGACTCTGGGTTAAAAGCTGGATTTGCTGGTTTTGTGAAATATTTTGAATTTAGAAAAATAGTGTCACATTCAGGAGGAATTACTGATATTTCTCATCGTCCGAACAATACAAACCAAGAGATAATTAGTAGTTGAAGGACCTAGCGTATTGAGCGCTGGCTTTTAGAAATACAATGATTTCAATCCTCGAAAGTAAGAACTGATATGACTTTTGTAAAAAATATAAAGACTTCTTATTTTTCTTTCAATTTACAAAGTAGTGATCTAAAGTGATCATGGTGAAAGTACAAACTTAAAAAAAATACTTTAAACCATTTTGTAAAATTTTCATTCTTTTACTAAAACGACTTTCGGCTATTGGCAACTGCTTATTGTAGTTGGGTAGGTACAACTTAATGCAAACAAGTGTAAAGAAAGTGCCGTTTTGAAGGGGCTGTGTAGGGACATATATTCATTGATTCAAACATGGAGGGTAGTAATTGTTAAAAACGTTAAAATACTCATTGACATATTGTGACAATGAATGCTCCGAATCAAAACACTTAAAACAACTGGGTGGCAAAGCCGTTAATTAGCCATACATTCTCTGTAAAATCTCCATTAGATCACGGGAACAGTGTTTAGCATATCACACTTATATTCACAGAAGATGATTATTTTACAAAATACTCTCAGTATACAGTGCTTCAGTTTCTGTAACCATAGTAGAAACTGGTGCACATATGCTAACGAAGGGGAAAATGTAAACAAAGATCGGCCTATAAGTACGGAAAATAAATCACTGACTGAAATATTATTAAATGATCAATGTTTGGGCTGTACCACACCACCTTATTCAGGATTCTGCCAGGTCAGTTTGTGACACGCTAGAGAAAATCTCCAATGTTGTATACAAGATCACGACGGATCCGAGAGCTGTAGTGAAACATACACATGGGATTCTAAACAAGCAGTGGGAATGAGAATGGCGCAGCAGAAAAAGGCCAAGGACGATCGAGGCTCAGAATTCTGCTGTTTTTAACCACTTAGCAAGCTCAGGCTATTTTTTCGATTTATGCAATGTTAAGATCCTTTACAAGGAGAACAATTGGTTGAAACGCGGCATTAAGGAGGCTGTGTGGGAATGAGTCTAGGGTCCTTCGCTCAATAGGAAAAGGGGGATTACGGTTTGTGCTGTTGCACACGTGGGATCCCGTGCTACTGGACATTAATGTGGCACTTGCAAGTCACATGTTGACTTGGCAGAACCTTAAAGAAGGTTGTGTAATACGATGAAAACGTCGAGCAATTCGTTAATATTTCAGTAAGTTATTTAATTTCTGTATTCATTCAGTGATGTCATTAGGGACACACAGAGAGCTCATTACGTATGCTGCACACTGTTAACAGGGACTATCACTAAACTTTACCCATGAGTATTCTAGACTAAGTTTTGCTACTACATGTGATACGAGTAGTTATCTATTATAATACTAAATAAAATAAAGCAATGTTGGATTCTTACTCTGAGGCCCTTTTCGTCTTCAGAGTGCTGCTTCCTTGCCCTCATTCGAATCTACAGGGGAAGAAAATAGCGCAACTATTATTTACCTAGAATAGGATTTTGTTTTTAAAACTCCATATTTTTTCAAAAACCTGAAAGACTTCGCTGACAGAGATGAAGCTTACCTTCCTTGCATATGAATCCTTGTGTGCTACAAAAGGAACAGAACAGGATTTTCATATTTATGTATATATGAATCAAAAGAGTTGTAAGGCATTAGTCTTTCCATGGTCTAATGTGCAATTAAATTCTCACTAATAGGAACCCTTTTAGGTTTTGGTCATATCTAAAGAAACATAACTCCCAGACCTAACCTACTTCTTTATGCCCATTATTAGAACTATTTTTACTAATATCCTTGATCTCCAGGTTTTCTTTCAGGAAATTAAAGAACTTTTCTGTAAAACCGTTTTTCAGTAAGCTACGGGTGATTTTTTGTGCATACTAAAAGTCAATTGCAGAGATTTGTGAGCAAATATGCTGCATTTGTCCAAAGTTTCTTTCTTTTTCATATCATGGCATGTGGTAAAACTAAAACATCAACACAAGATGAGTTTCGTGTCATCTTGACCAATTTTTTTTGGTGATAAATTTAGACATACGCTCTTCGTTTAAAATAATCTAGCTAAGCCATTTTACGATCCAAATTGCCCATGGAGCCGATAAATGCTGTGCTAAGTGGATGAAAGTATTTGACTCCCCCTGGACCACACCCTAATCCATTGCGGGTTAGCTCCAAGCAGGCACTGGTACTCAGTTACTAAGCTCAGAAGAATGGAAAGTAGAGTAAATTTTGGCAGAAAAAGGTTCTGCAAAATGCTTAAATCTCGACAAAGTCCGGGTTTGGAATGCAGAGGTCTTACAGTACCAACTGTGTCAATCATGCACCAAAACAATCTAGCATGTTGAAAATTAAATCACTATGCGTTAAACTTCTGTTTTGATGCCCAGCGTTAAAATACTTTACAGTATTCAGCAGGCGATATCACTATGATTGTCACAATTAAATATTTTCTAAAATAATATACGATTGCACCCACCTGCATTTCTAATTATATTTTCCAATGTAGGCAGTACAAAACATTTTTTTATTTAGCTCAATGATATTCTTTATAATACTCAACTTTCCTTCAGTTAAATAGTAAATTACCAGTTATAAAGGAATATACTGTAGAAATATTAAGAACGGACATTCAGTGGTGCTAGGAGACCGAAGGTAATGTTCAGACTCTTATAATCAAGATCTTAAAGCAGTTAATTTTACGATAATCCTCTACACTTCCCACCTATTTTACGATAACCCTCTACACTTCCAACCTCCCCCTCACACAAACTGCCTTCATCTCCCTGACCTGTGATCTAGACCTTACGAGTCAGCTTTACAACAACCCTTTACACCTCCCACCTACCCACACAGACACCACCTTCATCCCTACCTGACCTGTGACTTCAACCCTTAGCCTCAGCTTTCAGATAACCCTTAACCTGTCCCTTTACATCTCCCACCTACCCAAACAGAATGGACCAACCTGGGGAAGGAGGGGGTGGGGCCCCTGTAGCAATGCGCAGCTGAGTCTGCAATGAGAAGTCGACATTATAGAACTCTGGTCCACTACCCATTTCATCTGGAACTGGTTTGGGAGGCATTTCTAGCTCAGGATTGTTGCGCACATCAAGTTCCTGCAAATAAGTATGTATACAATTTTGCAAACAAGGTAGGATGCAAACAAAAACTATAACTAATTATTAAATAACTGACTTTTCATTATTAGCTCTCATATGGAGGTTTTGCATGACACAGGAACGTTCCTAAAAGTATTTGACATTTTGACATTATTTAAAAGCAGAAGTAGTGTCAAAACCTCAAGTATTTTAAGAAGTGTTTCTGAGTCACATGACCATGCAAAGCCTCTATAGTACTATTCCTATAAATAATGACTCACGATTTATGAAGCAAAACTAAAAAGAAACAGTATGAATGGCTTTTAGCCATATTACAGTAGCTGCGCCAGGCTTTAAACATTCAAGTGGCCTTCTGTTTTTATGCTAAAATAGATTCAACTTTTTAATACAGCAAATGTCATAAGAAGAATACAAACTTCTGGTAGGAACTAAAGTGTGATGAATTAGTATTACCACAGATACTGGTAATACTATGCTCAAGGCAATAGTGTTTTTTTCAAGTAGTGATACCAATCGCTATTCGAGATCCCTAAAGTGGATCTCTCTTAGAAATATGTCATCAAAGTGGTATGGAATGAAAACAATGGAGTCAGGTACATGTTAACTGGTTGAGCCTTACGTTCCTTAGAAATGATGATTATACAGGTGTCACATTATGGCTAAACTACACAATGAGCAACCATATATACACAAACCTACAAAAGATTTCTATCATACAGTTGTTATCACTATAGCTTAATGACTTAACAAACGGAATCTTTTCAAAAAATACCAACCTCAAGATTTGTTAAAAAGTGAATTCCCTCTGGCAAGGTGAATAATCGATTTGTATGCAAAATAAGCTTTCTCAGCTTCAGGCATCTGGGATTAAAGTAATGAAATTACTGTTATGCGGTTCAAAAAATAGTAAATGTCAATGGTTATCCTAGCTACAAAGAACAAAATGTTTAGAGATCATCACATTAAGGTTTTCACTAACGTTAAAAATGAACACGAACCCAACAGTGAACAAGGAGCACGTACTCTACAAGATTAAAGCAAGGTTCACGCTGAGGTACAAATGAAAACATTATGGAACTTTCAAGGAGTACACAAGGTTCTAAAAGTGATTTTTTAAGGTGCCTAATCAGCGTTATGAAGTTATGAAATGTATTTTCTATGATACGCTTTGGCTTGAACAAACATTATTTGAATAATTATAAAACAAAACAGTACTATCTTTATTGCAAAATTTTACTAAAAAGGTACTAGTGAGCAGAACATTATCGACAAAGGCAGTAGTCTTTTTTAAAGTATGGTCCTAAAAGCTGCAGAGTTGAATTGAAATTCAATGAGTTTTCAAGGGGTCTGAGCTGAATTTCTAAAACTTAAGGGCTTTTCAAGCGCCCTTGAAAAAAGAATTGAATTTAAGGAGTTTTCAAGGAGTTTAAGGAACAGCATGAACCCTATTAAAAGATCCAACTTTTGAGCCTCTAACACAGGAGAGACTAACCGAAAACAAACGAATAACAGGATGTGATGATCTAAAAAAATCACATTTTTTTGCTGAAAATTGCTATTTAAAAACCAGAGTTGGAATCAGTCCAATGTTTGACTTACAGCACCAACTGTTGTTTCATCGATTGACACTAGGCAGCTGGTTTAGATTCCCTAGAACAGATTCCCTCACTAGATGTCAACAATTATCAGGGATTTACAAAAGTCAAACAAAAAGCTTGGAAACAAAGCAAACACACTTTACAGTACTTCTGTACAACAGCAAATCACATCATGGACCAATAGCAATTACGCACCAGGATATATTAGTAATCGACTGAATTTTCAATTTCTTTGGCTCTAATGGCAATTGCTGCACAGGTACAGTAGTCCAAAACACATGTCATTGTTATATAGCTAGTGCACTTTCGACTTCAATGTGCGCTCTCATTAGCTAAATAGAGCTCAGGTGGATGAGTTTAAATGAAATGTTCCTCGACTGTTTAACATCTCGAAAATTGCTGACCAACTGGTGAATACTGCTGTCACATGTCGCGTCTGAGAGCAGGAAAATTTAATAACTGTGATTAATTTTATTTGGTTTATGCTATATAACAAAACACTTAATGACTGCTCCCTCTGGAAGCATGTTTTTTTTTTCTTGAATCTCGATTGAAACAGACATTTCCCAATTTTAACAGCTAATTGTTAATTATTTTGTAATGATTTGCTGCAGGTCTCTGCTTCCTACATCAACGACAACCAAGAACGTTTTAAACTTGATTTGTCAAAATTAGAAGTTGTTTTGCAAGTACTCTGATATAAGTCTCAAATCTACATTACACTGGAGATTCTGGTGATTCTCCATACACAAACCTGCACAATCCTTCTGGAATACATTCAAGCTGGTTGTATGCTGCCATAAACACTTCCTGTTGACAAAAAGGTTGTTGAGGTATTACAGTTCACATTAAAGGATTAATGGTCACATGTGTCCTCGTAATAGTTCTTGCAGGTAACAAACGGGCAATTGGGACACGTTGACAGAAATGCTTGTTCTAGCACGTTCGATCTACATGTATACAGTCTTTAGAGTTGTATTTTCAATCACATTCACAACCACAATGCTTTTCCTGGAACTTCAAAGCACGGTCCTATAACATATCTTCATGGAATTTCAAAGCATGATAATATAAATTACAGCGTATCCTCCGATCCTGGAACATCAAAGCATGATCCTATAGCATATTCTCCTGGACATCAAAGCATGATCCCAAAACATATCCTCCTGGAACAACAAAGCATAATTCTATAGCATATTCAGGGGTGTGGAAATATGTATTTTGGACACTTGTCCCGGGCAAGTAAATATGAAAAATCTACTTGCCCGGACCCCAAATCAACTTGCCCATAGATGTTTGATTTGAAACTTATTTTATGAAACAATAACGAACATTTCTTACTTACAACATTTAATGTTTGTCTAAAATTACAATTAGCTTTCTGAAAAATTAGTCTGAGTCACTAATGACTAGTTTCTTGCTAGTAGAGGCTGCTGCACGTGGAAGAGAACTGTAAATACGACGAAATACGGCGAAAATGACAAAAATTCCGAAAATCTCGCCGTAATACGGCGTTATTTCGAAACAAGACTTTAGAGCACCACTGTACTGCAAGTTTAGACCCATGAAAAAAACTATTTGTCCGTGGACAACTAAACAGCAAAATTTCACATGTCCGGGTCCCCGACGTAAGGAGTCGGGCAAGTCGGGTATACGATTTCCACACTCCTGGACTTGCTAGAAGTGACGTACATGTGATCCTCTGCACTGCCAAGGCTTATTAGTCAAGATGGCACTGCAAACGTCTGGACAGAAGTCAACGAAAAGGTCAAAATAAAACGTTTAAGATGCACGTCGCTACAATATCTACATAACGATTACTAAAATACATTTAAATTTACCTTAAAAGTTTGTATAACGTCTTCGTGTCCCTCAAACACTTTGAGACACCTTCCTGTACTGATATCCCACAACTTCAGCGTTCTGTGCAACAAAAACAAAGAATTGAAGGGAACTTAATCGGTTGAAATACACAATATTCTACCGTTTCGATTTATAACAAAGAAATATGTTTGTATAAATGCAAATAATAATAGAATATTACAAATAACTATAATAAAAATAATTATAATAATTATACGTACCAAGAAATGGGGTTGCATTGGCACAAAATAAAGTTTACACTTCGTTCATTTGCATGTAAGGAAAAAATCCTTTTATAGAGGAACCCAAAAACATAGGACTGCACTGCGGCAAAATTAAAAAAAAAACATTCATTTGCGAATTCGAAGTGCAAACTGTGTCCTATTAAACAATAGCGCATCAATCGACCACGGATTCTATTTAATTTGCCAAATGGGAACATAACAATGGCCATTTCTTGATATGAATAATAATAATAATAATAATAATAATAATAATATGCAATCACCACTTACAGAGCACCTGCGCGATTATTTGTTATTGGAGGAAAGGAGTTAGAGTAGTCTGAAGGTACAGCACAGAGGGCCCATTAGCGATGAGTTTTTATGCGGTCAGTGTACAACCTTTGATCACGCATTTCAGCATTGCTAGCTCAGCAAAATAGTGTTGGTACGCAGACGATGCTACAGGCTCTGGGTCACTGGACGATGTGAGACAATAGTGGAACGAGCTGGAGAAAAGCGGCCCGGGGCTGGGATATTTCCCAGATTAGTAGAATTTGCAGTTTCACAGCCACAGGCTTGCTATGCGGCTTTCACGCTGGGGCAAAAACACCGTTGGACGTACTTTTTGATACCTTGCTTGAATCCCTAGAGCGCGCGATAGCTGAAGTGTTAATACCCTCCATCACCGAGCGTAATTGCTCCCCAGTTGAACGGGAACTCTTGGAATTACCGGTACGAATGGGTGGACTGGGGTTTACAAACCCGGCACAAACCGCAGGCAGTGAGTTCGAAGCGTCTTTTAATATCACGGCCCCACTAGTCAACCAGATAATGGTGCAAACACATGAGCCTGTAGATGAGACGTCACAGTAGATCATGCAATGGTCTGTAGGCATGGCGGGTTTACTATACAGAGGCATAACTAGTTACGAGACCTTGAAGCGGAGCTTCTAAGTTTGGTGTGTTATGATGTAGAGGTGGAGTCAGGGTTACAGCTCGTCACAGGGGAAGATCTGAATAGAGGTGGAAATCAGGCCTCTGAAGCGTGCCTAGATATACATGCAAGAGGTTTCTGGGAAGGCAATGATCTGCATATTTTGATATTAGGGTGTGTTACCCCAATGCAGGTTCTTACAAGGATCTTACTTCCAGGCAGTTATACAGGTAACAAGAACAAGAAAAAAAGCGAAAGTATGCATCAAGGATTATAGAGGTACCCAAGCCAGCAATTGCTATTGTTTTATTGATATTGTTTAGTTGATTTTGAGGCGGAAGTCAAGATGACAGGAAGCGCGCGAGCTAAAAATTAAAAAAAAAGTTTATACAGTATTGTTTTTTTTTAGAAGTAAAGTGCATTTTTATCTCCTTATTTTGGTAAATACTAAAACAACTATCCCCCTCAGGGTTGGTGTCTAGCGCTAGATGTATATCCACCACTATTAACAACTGGGGACAGTTGTTAACTAGAATTAATTTTAACCAACCTGTCAGCTGAACCTGTCACAATCAATGATCCCTCAAACTCCAAACACGTAACTGCACCTGTTAGGATAGCAAAACCAAACAACGCATAAATGAAGTAGCCCCTTAGTCCAACCAGTTATTTACGAATGCGTGGTCTGCCTGTGCAACTGACGGGATTCTTATTTTAAAATATATTTAAAATTGTATGTGAGCTAACGTAGAGGTTAATCGCGGACCCAAAACTGTTGATCGACCTGGTATATTGTACATTCTAAGAACGCTGAACCTGTTAATGATCTAGGGAATTTCAATGGCAGATACATTTACAACCAAACAAAATGTAAACTAATAAGGTTAAGTAAAGAGCTGTATTTCCACTGATAAAATTTTAAATGTTTTCAAATTAACTTTACTTTTGAAATAACTAGTATTTTGCAGCTGCTATTGCAAGAGATGATATTCCCTGTTAATTGAAAGTACATTACAAATACAACACAGGATTTTAAACTGCCAAAAGCTGTTAGACCAGCAAATCTTACTTGGAGAGAAAAGTTGGGTTTCATTCCCGAGTCGTTGAACAATGTAGTTGTATAACATACCTACAGAGACTTTGTTAATGATCGTCATGATTATGATTATTGAGACTGAGTTAATAATACCGTGTAAACAGTAACGCTATGAATGATCGTTACGGTGAAATGATTATTGAGACTGAGTTTGTACTGTGGTGTAAACAATGACGTTATGAATAATGATTGCGGTTATGATTATTTAGACTGAGTTTGTCCCGCGGTGTAAATAACTAAATAACTAAATAAATAAATAAATAAATAAATAACTAAATAAATAAATAAATAAATAAATAAATAGAAAATACAATAACTGCACGTAGAAATGCATCGGGCCGAGCACCTACACGAGTTATCGCTAAAATTAGAAAGTGAAAAGAAGTTTTTAGAGATCACGGTACTACAAAGACATAATAACAAAAACGTTCTTGGTACTTATTCAGCTTCATGGAGAAAGCTAGCTAGCTAAGTGCTTTACGAGCCTAGTGGCCCATGGAGCAGGCGCTTATCTCCGGTTTCTATAGTGTTAAGCGGATGAGAGTCTTTAACTCCCCTGGACGGGACACTAATCCATCGCAGGTTAGCTCCCAGCAGATGCTGGTACTCATTTACCTAACCCAGAAGGATGGAAAGCTGAGTTGGCTAGGCGGAAAAGAAGGTCACACAAATATTCGAATCTCGGCAAACTGCCGGGGTAGAACTGGGGACCTTGTGGTTGAAAAGCAGAGATCTTACAAACTGCGCTAACCACGTCCGACACAAAAAGTCTTTTCAAAATATTTCGAAACAACATTTATAGTGTTACGTTATCCTGTAATTCGTTTCAGGAACGAGAAACTAAAGCCAATCATAACGTGCGTTCTTTGGGCCTTATTTTCCAACTGAATATGGTCGGTTTCTAGATTCATAATATCAATTAAACGAATATCCCAGTTATGCGGATCTGCTCTGTGCTTTTCATGAAGAAACATTTTTAAAATTGTTTTCTGCTCGCAAAGTTAATGGCGAAAAATACAAAACCCTAATGACGCACATAAAGAAATAAAGACCAAAGTTCGAGAAATGTGATTTTTCTGAACCGTTGTCGCTGGCGTTATCGTCCTTGCCGCTTAAAGTCCCAATGAGTGAAAAAACCTCGCGCGCGGTCAACAATAATAAGGAATGGGGAGAGGGCTTAAGGGGAGAGTACACCCAAAAAAAAAGAATTATTTTTTGGTACAAACCAAAGGGGGGGATGGGTATCTAAAAGTG